>APFE031275463.1:0-44929 GCA_000404065.3 Pinus taeda | reverse complement strand
CCTTCTTTGTTTCTCTGTACTCAATGCCCCTCAGCTGCTCTCCCGATCACTGATTTTATCTCTCTTAGTAAACCCCGCTCTAGAGAATAGAATCACTGATCATCTGGTGTATTCTCCAAGTGACCCTCAAGCCTCCTCTTATACTTTTTCTGTTGACATCTCAACGACCGAGATTAAGTCCTTAATCAATGGCTAAGATTAGATCTGGCTTGATCCATGTCTTTTAGACCATTCTAACACAGATTCATATTAATACACATTAACATTTTATTTTCCCTAAGTTTAGACTTAGGGACTCTATTAAAAATATTAATTATTTTAATATCTCCTGATCTGTTTAGAATTTGCCCAAACCCTTTCTGGGTAATGAAGATCTTATGTGCCCCAACCTCTCCACCAAATTTTGTGGCTGGAGCACATCCGATGCTACCCCAAATCAACACTCCCTCTTAGCGAGGACTGTGCTCTAGCAATACTCCTCACTGATTATTACTCTGATCATCCAACATCGGTACTTGTGCTGATGCTAGGCCTTCCTACCCAACATCCTCTGCACTGCTGCCTCCTGTACTGCTGCCCATGGTTCTACCATTGCCACTGCTGCATCTGTACAATAGCTCCCTCTGCATCCGTGCTGCTGCTGGTCCTTTCTCCTAGCACTGCATCCGCACTGCACCTCCGCTCATCATGCTGTATTGTGCTGCCCACTGCTGCACTGCAACTCAGTTACTGAGAAGTAAGTAATTGATCTCCCAATTGACCTCCCTATTGGGCTAGAAACACCCTCTGATGCTGAAACTCCCTTAGCCGCTGACAAGTGCTCTCTCTCTAACCTCTGTGCTACTGCAACAACTCCCTGCATCTCACACCGTTGCACACCTCTCTGTGCCTTCCTGCATTGGTGCAATACTCCTGTGCCTCTCCCACTGCTGCAGCCTGCTAGCTCTGCGCTGTCTCAGGACTCCTGCACTTTTGCTCTCTCTGCTGCTCCATCCGCATCCATCTCTACCCACACAGCCAGTCCTTCTACTCCTCACCAGGACTCCAGTAGCAAGGGCTAATACAAGAGGCTGGGTACCTCAAGGATCCTTCCCCCCATCGCCTGTAGTCCACCTGACTATAGCTCGATGTCTCCCCACTTCCGCCCAAGTGGCACGTGTGCACTCATGGCACAGTCATCATCTGTCAAAATTTCCTGCTCTACCCGTGCTGGCGCTGCCTTAGTCTCGAAAGACTCTCCCTTAAGGACTCTTCTTCCTTGGGCACTGGGTCACATAATGACCCATCTCCCCACAGTGGAAGCACTTGATCTTGGAGAGATCTTTCTTCTTCCGCTTCTCCTGCTTTCCCTAAGATGTTAGGGCCACATCCTCCTCCCGCTTTTGAACTTTGATCCCTTTGCTGCTGCTACTTGTCTTCCACTGCTGTCTGATCTCTTCCTGGCGAAGAGCTGCCTACATCTCGTCCCAAGGTAGGAGAGTCCCTCTGCTTAGGATACTATGGAAAAACACTTCCCAATCTTCTGAGACAACATTTAGGGTTGTCCTCACCATAAGCTCCTGATCTGGTTTCGCTCCTATAGTAGTCAACTGGTCACAGATTTCATTCAGTCCTCCAAGGAAGGTGTTAATCGATTGACCCTTCTTCATCTGATATGACCTCATCTGTTTCTCGAGCAACATTCTTCTCTGCACAGAAATATGCTGGTACAGGTTCTTGAGAGCCTCCCACATCTCAAATGTCGTTTCCTTCTCGGCTATATGTGGTACCACATGATCCTTGACCCCATAAAGGATAATGCACTTGGCCCTCGCCATCGCCTCTTCGTACTTGTCGTTACCATTGGGTTCCACTGGAATAGCTATAACCTTCAAGGCGAAGTTCTTGACACGATTCCTGTCAAGCATTGATAAGATTCTGGCCTTCTAGACTGTGAAGTTCGATGCTTTGTCCAGTCTATCCTGGTCTCTTACCCCATGTAATGCCATGACGCTCCTCTACTTCCCTCCTGGAAGTTCTCTGTTCGATTCCTCTGAGTCTCTACTTCCGTCTGGAAGTTCTCTTTTGGACTCCCTCTGAGTCCTATTTCCCTCTTGGAAATCCTTTTGCCACTTGTCGAGATGCCTCCTACTCTGATCGTCTTGTGCAACTGCACTGCTGATCCAGGTCCCTCGGCTAGAACCCTTGGTAACAACTCCTCCGGTCCTGCTTTGTCAGGTACTGTTCTAACCACAGTACCTCACCAGCTCCACTCTGCAATATCTCTGCAGCCTTCTAGACTCCAACAACTGCCTCTCTGTGAACTGTGTCAGTCCCTCTCTGCCTCGCGTGGGCTCTGCGTCACCCCAGATTGGTCTGCGTCAGCCTTGGGATGCCTTGCATCAGCCTTCTAGCCCTCTGCATCAGCAACACTGGCCTCTTTGAGGCTCTTTGTAGCTCCCGGCTTCTTCTGCGTGGCTTTGGCTAGCTCTGCGTCAGCCTTGGGATGCCTTGCATCAGCCTTCTAGCCCTCTGCATCAGCAACACTGGCCTCTTTGAGGCTCTTTGTAGCTCCCGGCTTCTTCTGCGTGGCTTTGGCTAGCTCTGCGTCACATTTCTTGGCTTCTGCTCTACTAGAAACAACTTCAGGTACCTTGGGATAGCTGTTTTCTACTGCTATTGCTCCGCTTGGTTGATGTCGCTTAGTCCTCCTGTGATCTGCAATCATGCTCTGATACCATGTTGAAGTTTCTAAGTTTACTTAGTATAGAAACCCTTCATGCACTTTTTCTGATTTATTCCTACCTACTTGTTATTTTTCTTTAACAAGTTATTTACAAAGTAAATATTGAAAATAAACACCAGTGCATGCTCAACATATTACAGATCAACAACTAAAAGAAACAAGAACAAACACGCCACACGACACCATTATTTTTGGACCAATACCCTCGGAAAAACCCAATGCAGGAAAATCGATGCACTATGCAGCTATCTGAGGGTTTTCTAATTAAGCAATATTAGAGTACAATCTGGGTGGCGAAACTGGCCTACCTAACCGAGAATTTCCTTAGCAGCTATACCTCACAGTTTGAGAGAAATCTCTTGCCTGAAACCTCGGAAAATCCTTTTGGCAGCTCCTAAGCACAAAACTGCGCTGTAATTGTAGCATCTGCCCAAACTAGACTGCATCAGCCCCTCTGTCTCACGCTGGCCCTGCATTAGCCTTTCTTGGCCTGTGTTAGCCCCAGGAGGCCCTGTGTCAGCTCTGGGAGCCTTTGCGTCAGCTGTGCTGGCCCCTCTGGTGCTTTACGCAACACTTGGCTGCCTTTGCTGGTAGCTCCTAAGCACAAAACTGCGCTGCAACCGTAGCGTCGGCCCAAACTGGACTGCGTCAGCCCCTCTCTGTCTCATGTTGGCCCTGCATCAGCCTTTCTTGCCCTGCGTTAGCCCTGGGAGGCCCCGCGTCAGCTCTGGGAGCCTCTGCGTCAGCGGCGCTGGCCCCTCTGGTGCTCTACGCAGCACTTGGTTGCCTTTGCGTGGCCCTGCGTGAGCCCTTGCTGGCTCTGTGTCACCCTCCTTTGTTGCTGCACTGCTGTCCTGACACGATCTCTGTTTTCTCTGTTTCTCTGTACTCAATACACCTCAGTTGCTCTCCCGATCACTGATTCTATCTCTCTTAGCAAACCCCCCTCTAGAGAATAGAATGACTGATCATCTGGTGTATTCTCCAAGTGACCCTCAAGCCTCCTCTTATACTTTTTCTGTTGACATCTCAACGGCCGAGATTAAGTCCCTAATCAACGGCTAAGATTAGATCTGGCTTGATCCATGTCTTTTGGACCATTCTAACACAGATTCATGTTAATACACATTAATATTTTAGTTTCCCTAAGTTTAGACTTAGGGAATCCTTAAAAAATATTAATTATTTTAATATCTCCTGATCTGTTTAGAATTTGCCCAAACCCTTTCTGGGTATTGGAGATCTCATGTGCTCCAACCTCTCCACCAAATTTCATGGCTGGAGAACATCTGATGCTATCCCAAATCAACAGTAGAGCCTTAAAGGGTATCCATTTGTGCAACGCATTCTCAAACGGAAGACTCGTTGGAGGAGGATTCTCTTGTGCCCTAACCGCAATAATAAAGACGAAGGAACAACATGGAAGTAGGGATTGTCTTAAGGGTCCAAGCTCGCTGTTTTGGGGGTCCAAGTTGTTGGTAGAGGGGTCGAGGTCCCTAGGAGGAAGGTCGAGACGACTGGGAATATTGGGAACTGTTTTAGGGCCACTATGGGGGCTGTTTTGGTGGGTTGTAGGAGAGCCACAACCAACTAAGGTAGGCTGTAGGCCTAGCCTCCCAAAACAGGCCTAAAGTTGGGTTGTTAAGGGATGCCAATTGCCCAGAACAACAACCCACAAAGAAGGTGTACTTCCGGCCATAGGCCGCAACAAAGAGAGGGTTGTCAAGTCGGTTTATGAAGGGAAGTTGCAGCATGCACTGGCCCTAACCAGGACAATAGTACAACAATATTGCAGCAACGTGGGAATGTGCGTTGGATCCACGTTCTTGGATCAATTTGGATCAGTCTACATCGCAGATTGTTGGGAGCCATTTATTGGAGTTGCCTTGGGCTTGAAAGAACTCCAACTAGGAGCAGATCCCAATATGGAGTGATGTAGGTGTTTTAGTGTGGACAAAGTTGTTGCAGCCTATGGAAGCCAAGGAGGTAGGGCTAACATGGCATGTTAGAAGCCCTAACCAGTGGGCAGTTTCATAGTGAAGTTTGGAATCTAGATTTGTGCAACAACTCCTCTATTGCAGAGCAAAGGGTGGATGTGGAGAAGTTTGTGGGCAGCCTTGTGTAAGGGTCTCCTAGGTGTGAGGATGCCCCAGCTAGGTGCAGATGCTACAACGTGGACTTGGTCACTCGTGGACTGTTGGAGGGCAACGTGAGAGTGGATCAAGTGTGAACGTGGATTGGGCACTTATGGTCTGCTGGAGGATAGCGTGATAGTGTCCAAGTTGGAACCCGATGAGCAACACCTTGATGGACAAAGGTAGTTTCGAAAGAGGCAATTGATGAGCTCAAGGGTCTGATCAACCAGGTGCAGTTTGTGGAGCTCGAGACTTGTGTGAGGAGAAGGACATCTACAACAGAAGATGGGCAATCCTCCTAACCCGTGCTCATTGTGGGAGATGGACATCTTGCAATGATAGGTGGCAGCCCTCCGTGCGCTATGTTGGTCTTCATCGATGTAACGCAAGAAGACCATAGTGGGCTGAAGTCCTTGAGTAGCTGAGGAGCAGCACTGGGCAGTGGAGAGTTGTTCATAAGTGTAGTTGTGAACAATTCAACAGGAGTATCGATGTGTTGTGGCTTTGATGGACTCAGGCACATCTAGAGAGTAGATTGGATAGCCGAGATTCAATGGTCAAATGGACTTGGAGCATTGATAGAGGCAGGAGTTGCAGATCGGGAGTCGAAGGGCTGGGCAGGTACAGGGTACGAACGAGGGGAGCTGAGAGAGTCGACTTCATTAGCTAGATGGTCAGAGTATCTTGTTGAGGGTAGATTGGTCGTCGATGGATTGACACCAAGCCACAGTTTGTATCTTGTACTAGTGGATGTATGAGGGCCATTATCCCTTGTACAGGAGCCCTAGGCTGTTGTATTATATGTTGTTTAATATAACGAAGTTGGGCTGAAAATTGTAAGAAGTTGTCTATATTCTATGCATGTGTGACTTATTGTTGTTTATATTCCATTGTGCAAAGTAGTATCGTTGAGATTCTTGGTTTGGTAGCGTAAGAGATTTTAAGATTCTATCCTAGATCCAAGGTCGTGGAAATTCAACATGGTATCAGAGCGTATCTGAGCTACTTTGAGGGACAATGAATCAGGGTGTGCACAACGAAGCAACTCAGAGGGAGTTGTGGGTGTCTGGATCATGGAGTAGAGGGTTCAACTGAAGACATGGAGTTGTGGTCTTTACTGGCTTGGTAACGAGATTGGCTGGGAGTTCTGGTAGATTAGTGGTGAGCTTGGTGAACAACAGTTTGTTGTAGGGCAAATTGCTGATTGTGGACTTCTGTTGACTTGTCATGGATGGTTGGGACAACTTGAGGGTTTCTTTGGCATGGACAAGATCAGGTTGATCGAGACAGCTTGATGTGATGGACTATAGGTTGGCAGGCTAGAGTCTTCATCGGATTGTGATGTTGCATATTTGAGATTGGTGGGATTTGCACGAGTGGTATTTGATCTAGGAGGATGAGTGCTTGCAGGACTGAGCTAGTGGAGATCGTGTAGGCTCAGAGGGAGTCTGGCCTCAGAGGGAGCAACCCTATGGAGGTTTGAGATCTTCAGGTTCAGATGTGATGAGGCAGAGGCACTACCGAGATTGTCGGATTCATCTACATGGTATGCTGTAGTGATGTGTGCCAGATGGGCTAGTGTCGTCGCCGGATGATGGTTACTCCCTAGTCTTGGAAGTACCTTCCTCGTTAAGAGGGAGTGTTGATTTTTGTGTAGCTTGGGAGGTACTCCAAACCCTAGTGTTTGAGGGTTGGAAATCAAAGCGCCACAAGTAGGCTTGTGGGCCTAGAACCCGAGCGTGGGGTTTTGCACCCATAGATGTTTAGGCAAAAACTGTGAGGAGTTTTTCTACATGTGATGGATGAGGATGATAGCTCTCGGTGAGACGATTCTGTTGATTTTTGTGTAGCTTGGGAGGTACTCCAAACCCTAGTGTTTGAGGATTGGAAGTCAAAGCGCCACAAGTAGGCTTGTGGGCCTAGAACCCAAGTGTGGGGTTTTGCACCCATAGTTGTTTAGGCCAAAACTGTGAGGAGTTTTCTACATGTGATGGATGAGGATGATAGCTCTTGGTGAGACGATTCTAACACAATGAAAATCATTTGATTCCGAGTTGTCGTTGAGGAGATATGAATTTTTGAAGGTTAATGATGGGTTTGCACTTGTATGTCAAGGTCGGCCTAAGGAGTTTTAGGCATGTGACAAGTTGTGGAAGCCCCTAGGTCATGACGTTTTGGAGCCCCTCTCTTTTGTATAAATAGAGGGTGATGTAGAGACTTAAAGGGTATCCACTTGTGTAACACATTCTCAAAAGGAAGACTCGTTGGAGGAGGATTCTCTTGTTGTGCCCAAGACACAACAATAAAGAGGAAGGAACAACATGGAAGGAGGGACTGTCTTAAGGGTTCGAGCTTGCTGTTTTGGGGGTTCGAGTTGCTGGTAGAGGGGCCGAGGTCCCTTGGTGGAAGGTCGAGATTGCTGGGAGTATTGCAAACTGTTTTAGGGCCATTATGGGATCTGTTTTGGTGGGCGGTAGGAGAGCCGCAACCGGCTAAGGTAGGTCGTAGGCCTAGCCTCCCAAAACAGGCCTAAAGTTGGGTTGTTAAGGGCTGCCAATTTCCCAGAACAACTACCCACAAAGACGGTGTACCTCTTGGCCTAAGCCACAACAAAGAGAGGGCTGTCAAGTCGGTTTATGAAGGGAATTTGCAGCATTCACTTGCCCTAAACAGGAGAACAATCCAACAATATTGCAACAACGTGGGAATGTGCGTTGGATCCACGTTCTTGGATCAGTTTGGATCAATTTACATTGGAGATTGTTGGGAGGCATTTATTGGAGTTGCCTTGGGCTTGACGGAACTCCAGCTAGGAGCAGATTGGATAGCCGAGACTCACTGGCCAGATGGACTTAGAGCATTGATAGAGGTACGAGCTACAGATCAGGAGTTGAATGATCGAGCATGTACAGGGTACGACTGAGGGGAGTTGAGAGAGTCGACTTCATCAACCAGATGGTCAGAGTAACTTGTTGAGGGTAGATTGGTCGTCAATGGACTGACACGAAGCCCCAATTTGTATCTTGTACTAGTGGATGTATTAGGGCCATTATCCCTGGTACGGGATCCCTACACTGTTCTATTATATGTTGCTTAATATAACGAAGTTGGGTTGAAAACTATAAAAAGTTGTCTATATTTTGTGCATGTGTGATATATTGTTGTTTATATTCTGTTGTGCAAAGTAGTATCGTTGAGATTCTTGGTTGGGTAGCGTAAGAGATTTTAAGATTCTATCCTAGATCCAAGGTTGTGGAAATTCAACATGGTATCAGAGCGTATCTAAGCTACTTTGAGGGACAGTGAATCAAAGTGTGCGCAACGAAGCAACTTAGAGGGAGTTGTAGGTGTCTGGATCATGGAGCAGAGGGTTTAGCGAAAGACATGGAGATGTGGTTTTGACTGGCTTCAACGAGATTGGCTTGGAGTTTTGGTGGATTGGTGGTGAGCCTGGTGAACAACAACTTGTTGTAGGGCAGATTGCTGATCGTGGACTTCTGTTGACTTGTTATGGATGGTTGGGACAGTTCGAGGGTTTCTTTGGCATGGATAAGATCAAGTTGATCAAGATGGCTTCATGTGATGGACTACAGGTTAGTAGGCTAGTCTTCATCGGATTATGATGTTGCATATCCGAGATTGGTGGGATTTGCACCAGTGGTATTTGATCCAGGAGGATGAGTGCTTGCAGGACGGAGCCAGTGGAGATTGTGTAGGCTTAGAGGGAGTCTAGCCTCAAAGGGAGCAACCCTATGGAGGTTTGGGAGCCATTTGTTGGAGTTGCCTTGGGCTTGAAGGAACTCCAGCTAAGAACAGATTGGATAGTCGAGATTCAGTGGCCAGATGGACTTGGACCATTAATAGAGGCAGGAGCTGCAGATTGGGAGCTGAATGATCGGGTAGGTATTGGGCATGACTAAGACTCCTATTGAATTGTTCACAACTCAACATCGAGACTCCTGTTGAGTTGTTCACAACTCCGTTTGTGAACAACTCACAACTGCCCACTGCTTCACCTCAGCTACTTGGGGTCTTCTTCCCACTATAGTCTTCCTACACTGCTCTAATGAAGACTAACATAGGGCAGGAGGGTTGCCACGTATCACCATCAAATGTCGCTTCTCCAATGATGAACACGAGCTCCATCAATCTTCTCCTCTAGTTGGCGAAACCTTGAGTTCCAATCTCCTCCTCTAGTAGCCTCCTTAGTCCATCAAGGAGTTACTTAGGCTACCAAAACTTCACCCAACTCACAACTGTCTAAAGTCCTCGTCCACTGTTGTAGGGCTACTTTGGACACCTACTTGTTGCCCTCCACCAACCACAAGATGTCCAATACCAACTGTCCAAACTAGGACTCCATCCCTAGCATAAAAAACAACCTCAAAATCATCAACTCATACCTTTGATCTAGTTCTGAATCATTGCTGTAGGTTCTGGTCCTGGTTAGGGCTGGCAACAATCTTCTTCAACTCCTCTTCCTCCTTCCAAAATCCTCCTTAACAACTACGACCTACCTTTGTCTTCTTTCTGCTCCTTAATATTGCCTTTCTAGGGAGAAATCAACCCAGGATTACGCCTTTCATCCCTCTCCAACTCACTTAGCCTATCTCCCAACCTCAGATAAGGCCTGTAGCTCCCTTGTTGGCTGCTCAAACAAGTGTTTCAGCCTCTTGAAATGAACAAACTTTTGCGGCCAAGCAAAACAAAAGCTGCCCACACAAATTTCACCTCAAAACAAATCTAAGATCACTCTCTAGAAATGCGGCCTTCTCCTGCAATCAATTCGGACCTACAATGAAGGAAAAATATGCCCAAAACAATCCTCCTCCACGCCTTGTCATCCTTTTCTAGCAGCCAACTTTAGAGATGTATTGATGTGTTTTTGATGCACTTGGATGTGTAGAATGACCTCCAATGTCACTCCTTTTTATACTAACTCATGTGGTGTCTCCAACTTTAATTTGGACACTCAAAATACACAAACTGACCTGCTCTTTGGTCCCAAATTAACCTACAAACACATACGTTAACTTCAAAAATTAATTTCTCCACATAGACAACTCAAATTTCGAAGATTTTCGATGTGTCCAGTTCGTCTCGACGTTCTTTATCATCTCCATCCATCACATGTCCAAATTTCCTCATGGATTTACACCCACATGCTTGGGTGCAAAGCCCACACCTTGTGTTCCAAGCCCATAAAGCCTTTTTGTGGTGCTCCAACCTCCAAACCCCAAACCCTAGGGCTTGGAGTAGCTCCCGAGTCCCAAGGCACCGAAATCCAACAAAAAGAAAATTTGTGAAACACGAAGATGAACATATTAAATACAATGGCTTCATGCCTCATTAGGTTTCAGCAAGTTTGAAATTAACTTACAACTGTTTGGAAGCTATGAAAGAGGATGAACTTGTTAAGATAACCTTGAGTGGTTTCTTCAAACAATGGACTACCTTTGCGATAGGGATTTTAACATGAGATAAGCTTCCTGATTGGAGCATACCATGTGATGATTTTACCCAAAAGGAGATTTGGGAGGAATCGTTGTCTAGCAGACAATGTAAAGGTGGGGTTGAGGAGAACCTTACTTTTGTTGGGCAATCAAAAAGGGCAAGTAGAACTCAAGTGGAGGAGCATCTTTAGACAAGAAGGACATGAGCAAAGTTAAGTGCTTTGCATGTCATAAATATGGACACTATGCAGGTCAATGTTTTGAACAAGAATAAGGGCAAGGGAAAGGCACCTATGGCAGCATCTACACAGATGGGTGAGTTAGCCAATAAGTTTGGAAAGGAGTTTTCATTGGTATCTTGTATTTTTGGCACCATTACATGAGGGGTGTGGTTTGTGGATAGTGGAGCATCTTGTCATATAACAGGATCTCATGACATATTCACTAGTATGGCTAAGGGATAGAGAGACCTGCATGTGGAGATTGATGATGCAATAGAGGGTGTGGGTAGCATAAATTTCTAGTTGGACTTAGGGAGTCCTATGGAGGTGAATGAAGTGTTATATGTACTAGGGCTTGAAAAGAACTCTCTCAGTTTCGACCATTACACGAGGTCAACTTTACAGGTGCACATGTACTTGTCAGGTTGAGGGGATCTTATCCTAGCATGAGGTGAGTAATAGAGGTAGAGAGGGTAACTTGTACCTGTTGAGAGGACAACTAGTATGGGCCCTAGTGCATGATAGTGACAACTTGTGTGAGTTGTGGCATAGAAGGATTGGTCACTTGCAGTATAAAGCTTACCATTGCTTCGAGAGATGGGCTTTGGCCTTTTGGAGTTTAGTATAGAGCAAGATGGAGTGTGCAAAGGATTTGCACACAACAAGTATGCCAAGGCTACATTTTGAAGCAACGAGAGTAGGTCTAGGGGAATATTGGACTTGATTCATTCTAATGTGCGTGGTCTTATGGCAATGGAGTTTGTGACTGGACTCTGCTATTATGTGACATTTATAGATGATTTTTCCAGGAGGACATGGATATACTTCCTAAAGGCCAAGGATGAGGTCTTTAGTCTATTTCAAGAGTTCAAGGCTCTCGTGGAGAACTAAACAGGGGAGAAGATCAAAGTTGGCAAATTAGACAATGGGGGCGAGTATACCTTCAATGAGTTCAAGAATTTATGCAAGGAGGCAGGAATTGAAAAGGACCTGATAGTGGCATATAATTTACGATAGGATGGAGTGGCAAAGAGGAAGAATAGGGCTATCATGGGGGCAGCCAAGGCTATAATCCATGATTAGGATATACCTATGCTCTTATGGAAACTGGTGTTTAATACGACTGTGCATTTGCAAAACAAAAGTCCTCACAAGGCATTGGAAGACAGGACTCTTGAAGAGGATTTTATAGGAGTGAAACTAGAGGTGCACCATCTTTGCATCTTTGGTAGTCTATTTCATGTCCACATACCATCTGGGAAGAGAACTAAACTAGACCCCTTAGCAAAGAAGGTCATTTTTGTTGGATACAACAAGACTTCTAAGGCCTATAGGGTATACATTCCAACGTAGAGGAAGATAATAGTCAACAAGGATGTCAAGTTTGACAGGGGTAGGACATTTATAAGGTCACATGGGTCAGATCTAATAGTGGGAGAGGATCAGGATCGAGAGGTTCCCAAGGTTAAGAAGAAGGGACCAACAACACAGTAGGAGGGACACAATCTTTTGATTCAAGAGGAGTGAGAGGTTCCTTTGAGCTATGTCAGGAGGAGATCGAGATGGGCCAAGCAGACATTGAGAGATGCTGAGGAGCATGTGGAGGTGCCAACAACACGTTCAGGGAGAGTAGGCCACCTAGGAGATTTTCGAGTTACATGGCCTTGATGAGCAACATTAGTGAGTTCGAGCCTTCTACTTTTGAGGAGGCAACAAACTAATAGGTTTGGAGGGATGCCATGGTGGAGCACAACTCCATCATGAAGAATGATGTTTGGAAGATTGTATGAAGGCCTGAGGGGAAGGCAATGGTTACTTCTTGATGGATCTACAAAATCAAACATGCAACAGATCACCCTGTTGAGAAGTATAAAGTGAGAAATTGTAGCGAGAGGGTTATCCCAGAAGGAGGGAGTAGACTACGATGAGACTTCCATTCTTGTCACTAAATATGCATTGATTAAGGCAATTATTTCCATTGCTTCAGAGATGGAGAGGGGGATGGATGTGAAGATTGCCTTCCTCAATGGGATTATTGAGGAAGAGGTGTATAATGAGCAAACTCAGGGATTTGAGGTGCATGAGAGGGAGTCCCATGTATGCAAGTTGAAGAAGGTATTGTACAAACTTAAGCAAGCACCTCAAGCATGGTGCTCAACGATTGATGGGTACTTGCTTGGCTTGGGCTTCACCAAAAGTGAGGTGGATTCCAAGTTGTACTATGTACTTGTTGATGGTGAACCACTAATCTTGGTGCTCTATGTGGATGATCTCTTTCTAATGGGATTTGAGAGGCTCATAGAGATGTGTAAGGAGGACCTTTTACTTCACAGTTTGAGATGAAGGGTGTTAGGATATTTTGACACATAGGAAATAGTTAAGTATAACTTGGTCTAGTGCAGAGTTAGGTAAAGTGTGTTTCTTTACTATGTACTTTTGTAACATACAATTTGACAGTCACGATATGTTCTAGACATGAAGTGATTCGATGGTTCATTCTCTCCTCGATATTACTGACACTTGATCCGTGGCTTAACGCTCGATTGGTCCATGATCTCTATTTAAAGAGCATGGAGGGTCATTTGTAAGGTGACCGTTCATGTTCATGAGAGAAGCTTATATAAATTTTCTTTCTTTTACATTAATAAATTGCCTGAAGTGGCCGCGTTGGCTCAGGCCGTGGACTGTTTCCCTCTTTGAGGGTTTTAACCACGACATGAATACTGGTGTATTGATTTGTGATTTGTTTGTGAGCGGTGTCCTTTGGTGTTCTATGTGAGGAACTTACTCTATAAATTCCTATGTGGTATCAGAGTTATTTGAGGGTCACATCTGTTGGCGATCCAAATCGGAAGTCGGTACAACTGCATCCGACTGTCGTTTCCTAGATCTACTGTTTCTGACCGCTTTCGGGGCGAGAGGACTGCTCTATTGTGTTAGGAGCATCTGTTCTAGTGATGAACCCCTTTTGTTTCACGCGAAAAGGTTTCCAGTAGCCCTAGCTACGTCATTTTTAAGATCTGGAGGTATACAATCTTTATTTGCAGTTTTAATTATTTATCTCTCTGTTTATTTCGGTTTATTTATCTGTCTGTTTTTTTTATTACCGGATCTATACCTTTCATTTCTGCGTATGCTCTTTGACCCACGACTCTGTGCGATCTGGGCAATCCAAAAACAAAAATGAAGGATTTTTCACATGCGTATGCTCTTTTCTGCCGCGCCTTAGTGTGATATCGGAAAATCAGAAACATTGAGGAAAGTATTTAGTTTTCGGCAAAAGCTAACTTCAAGCCGTAAGGTTTGGTTTCTTTGTATGTTCGTGTTGGGTTTGTGGTTTTTTGTGTTTTGTAGGCAAAAGAACTTTTTAAAGTAAGCACGCACCCCAAAGCTTCATAGCTCACTTGGTCCAAAGTTACTTTTTGAGAATTGAGGTCTCGAGTTCAAGTCTTTCTTTTTGTTAAGTTATTTTTTCAAAAAGCGCATGTAACTTATGTTTTAAAGTTACTTTATGTAAAAGTGTTCTCACTCATTATAAAAAGTGAGTCACTTATAATTCTAAAGTCTCTTTATCTTTTATTTAAGTTACAATTTAGTGGGTAGCTCATAAAGTACCATTGTAAAAGTGACTTTCAGTTATTTATAAAAGTGGGTCACATAATTTTTTTTTTAAAGTGAGCTAAGTGGGTTGATAAGGATGTCTATTTCTCTAGACCTTAGATTCCATATCGCAGAACTTGATACCCCTAATGAAGCAATGAAACAACTCACTAAAGTTTTTGGAATTAAAAATGAAATTAGAGCCCATCAACTCGAAAGTGAGTTGTTTACCTTAGACCCAAATAATTTTTTTTTCATTGAAGATTTTTTGTCCAAGTTCAAGACCCTTAGACTTCTCTTGGAAGGTGTTAAGGTTAAGAAAGAAGATGGTAGTCTTATTTATTCTATTCTTACTAAGTTGGGACCAACCTACTCTGTGTTTGTTTCCACCTTCCATTCTACTGGAGAAGCCTTTATTTCTCAAGGACAAGACTACAAGTCCCCCTCTTTTGATGCCTTATGTGATTTTTTAATAAGAGAACAAGAAAAGCTCTTACATCTTGGTCTTCTTAATCTTGGAAAGTCTTCTAAGAAAGCCTTAGCCGCTCAACAACAACCAAATTCAAAGAATTCTAAAAAGCAGTATCCTAAAAAGAATGGTCTTAAACCAAACAAAGGTCTTAAGCAATTTCAATCTCAAAATGTAAAATCAATTCAACAAAATGATAAGGAAAATAAAAACAAAGGAAAGAAGACTGATAGTTTTGTAATCGAGATGGCCACTTAGAATCCAAATGCTTTAAGAAGATGGAAGCCTTGGAAGCAACAATGAAGAAGCATAACATCCATTTGGAGCACTCTTCAACTCAACTTCATCTTCAGGAATAACACTTTCTGCATGTGTTTGTCAAGCATCTCGGTCTGGTTATGCACTAAATGTATCTTTTTCTTCTCATTCTCATGAGTGGCTCATTGATTCTGGAGCTTCTTATCACATGGCCAAAAGCAAAGCCATATTTTCTTCTTTAAATGATTATAACACCAAAAATATATATGTTGGTGATGATAGATCTCTTAGTGTTGTAGGTACTGGAACTATTCATCTAGACAATGGTCAATTTAATGATGTATTATGTGTTCCAACCTTATCTTGCAACCTTCTATCTGTATATCAGATAACTCATTCAGGTGAAGGTAAAACCGATGAATTTTCACCTCATGATGTTGTAATTAAGGACCTAAGAGATCCTAGACAGATTTTAGCTACTGACATTGCTGATAATTCGACAAGGTTGTATAAGTTTAACAACTTTGGGTCATCAACTCTTCCCTCGGTATTTGTTGCTCATAATGATGAAGTGAGCAAACTTTGGCATGAGCGATTTGGTCACTTAAACTATTGCTCTCTTCAAAATCTATGTAAAGAAAATATGGTGACAGGTCTTCCTATGGTATCTTGTAGAGATGGTGTTTGTTTCGGATATGTACTTGGAAAACATCACTAGGATAGTTTTGAAAAACGTGCCTCTTGGCATGCCTCAACCCCTTTACAGCTTGTGCATAGTGATTTATGTGGTCCACTTCTAGTTGTTTCATTCTCTGACTACAAGTATTTCTTAACTTTCATTGATGATTTCTCCAGACGCACTTGGGTATACTTCTTAAAATTCAGGAGTGAAGTATTTAACATGTTCTTGGCCTTTAAGGCCTTTGTTGAGAAACAATCTGGACATTGAATTCTTAAGCTAAGATCTGATAATGGCAGAGAATATGTTAACAACAAATTCATTAACTTTTGCACTAAGCATAGAATTCAAATGCAACATATTGTTCCATATACTCCACAACAAAATGGTGTAGCTGAAAGGAAGAATCGCACCTTAAAGGAAATGGCTAATTGTATGCTTCAATCTAAAGGACTTAGTCTTAATTTTTGGATAGAAGCAATTAATTGTGCAAATTACATAGTAAATCACACTTCTACTAAGGTTTTAAAGAATATCACTCCAGAAGAAGCATGGAGCTCAATTAAACTAGATGTAAGTCACTTTCGTGTTTTTGGAAGTGAAGCATGGGCCATATTCCAGATGAGAAACATAAAGCTTTAGAACGTAAGAGTGAAAAATGTATTTTTGTTGGATATTCTGAAGATGTCAAAGGATATAGACTTATTCCATTTAAGTCCAAAAATGTTATCATTAGAAGAGATGTAAAGTTTGATGAAAATATATCGGCCTACTAGCCTAGTTTGGCGAATGTGCCACCTCTCTCTATCTCTTCTACTTTTGAACATATTTCTTCTTCAGATGATGAAAGCGAGGATGACAATCCTCCCCCACCTTCTAAGGATCCTCCTTTAGCTCCTTCACTTCCAAAATGGGTCCGTGCTACCCGAGATGCAGCAGGTGATCTCGCTGGTGATCCTACAGATCAGCGCCGTACACATTCTCAGTTCGAAAGAGCCTCTTCTTTACTGGCTCAAGTCTCAGCAAATTATGATCCTGACACCTTTGCAGAAGCTTCAGGCCATCCAGATTGGGACGCAGCTATGAATGAAGAATATCGTTCATTATTGGCAAACGATACATGGGATCTTGTTCCTCTTCCAAAGAGACGAAAACTTGTTAGATGCAAATGGGTTTACAGAACCAAGTATGGACCAGATGGGAAAGTTGATAAACATAAAGCTCGTCTTGTTGCTAAGGGTTTTTTCACAAGTTGAAGGCATTGACTATACTGAAACCTTCTCCCCTGTTGCCAAAATGAACTCTATCCGCCTTGTTCTTTCCCTTGCTGCCTTTTTCAAATGGGAAGTCCATCAGATGGATGTTAAATCTGCCTTCTTGCATGGGGACTTGCATGAAGAAATCTATATGGAACAACCCATTGGCTTCATCCAAACAGACTCCAGCCTTGTATGTCGACTTAAGAAATCTCTTTATGGTCTCAAGCAAGCCCTCGGGCTTGGTATGCCAAAATGGATAGCTTTCTTTTAGATACTGGCTTTTCTAGGTGTCATTCTGACAATACTGTTTACACCAAGAAAGTGGGTAAGTCTCTTATCATTCTTGTTCTCTATGTTGATTTTCTTATTCTTACTGGTAGTGATCCCATCCTTGTAAACCATGTGAAGTCCAACCTTGAAAAGTAGTTTGAAATGATAGACTTAGGACACTTGCATTATTTTCTTGGTCTTCAAGTCTTGCAAACCAAGGAAGGTATTTCTCTTTCCCAGTCTAGGTATGCCTGTGATCTTCTATGCCACTTTCACATGGAAGACTGTAACCTAACCCCTTCTCCCTTTCAATCTGGAGTCAAACTTTCAGTCACTTGTACTTCCCCTGAAGCTGATGCTAACTTATACCATCAACTTGTAGGAAAATTTTTGTATCTGACCCATACCCGTCCTGACCTTTCCTTTGTTGTTGGCCTTATTGCTCGGTTTATGCAAAACCCACATGAAAGCCATTGGAAAACAGCTAAAAGAATACTTCGTTATGTTTGAGGTACAATTTAGTTTGGGATTCATTATAGTGCAAAAGCATCTCCTCTATTGGTTGGTTTCACTAATTTCGATTGGGTTGGTGACCCTGATGATCGAAAGTCTATTGTAGGTTATGTGTTCACTCTTGGTTCTGGACCTATTACATGGGCTTGTAAGAAACATAGTGCCATTTCTCTTTCTTCAGCAGAAGTAGAGTATCATGGCGCCGTAGAAGCTAGTAAGGAAGCAATGTGGCTTCGTCAGATCCTGTCAAAGTTTGACTTTCAACAGCAACATTTGACTACGCTTTGGTGTGATAGTCAAAGTGCCATTCAACTATGCAAAGATCCAGTCCAACATCAGCACAACAAACACGTTGAACTAAACATGCACTTCATCAGAAAGCTCATTCACAACCATGTTCTTGAAGTGCAATATTGTTCAACCGATGATCAAGTTGCAAACATCTTTACAAAGGCTCTCACAGAGGCGAAGTTTACTAAACTTCGATTTATGGTTGGAGTTCAGGAAGTTGTCACTAAGGGGGGATAGGCTCTATTGCCTCTTTCCTTCTCCTATTGTGTCATATTTGTACATCCTTCAATCCTATCCCAAGTTCTTCTTAAGAGGGGATGTTAGGATATTTTGACACATAGGAAAATAGTTAAGTATAACTTGGTCTAGTGTAGAGTTAGGTAAAGTGTGTTTCTTTACTATGTACTTTTGTAACTTACAATCCTGCGGTCACGATATGTTCTAGATATGAAGTGATTCGACGGTTCATTCTCTCCTTGGTATTACCGACACTTTATCCGTGGCTTAACACCCGATTGGTCCATGATCTCTATTTAAAGAGCATGGAGGGTCATTTGTAAGGTGATCGTTCACGAGAGAAGCTTATATAAATTTTCTTTCTTTTACATTAATAAATTCCCTGAAGTGGCCGCGTTGGCTTAGACTGTGGACTGTTTCCCTCTTTGAGGGTTTTAACCACGTCAAGGATACTGGTGTATTGATCTGTGATCTGTTTGTGAGCGGTGTCCTTTGGTGTTCTATCTAATGAACTTACCTTGTAAATTCCTACAAAGGGTATAGGGATGATGCCCTACTTTTTGGGATTGGAGGTGTGGCAGCAGCTAGGGGAGATATTCCTTCAGCTGGGGAAGTATGTGATTAATATTTTGAAGAGATTCAGGATGGAGGATTGCAGGCTGATGTCTACATCACTGATTACCAACTTGAGGAAGATTAATGCTTCCGAGGGTGAGTTGGTGGATCCCATCTTGTACAAGGAGCTGATTGGGTCCTTGATGTATTTGGTCACCACTAGGTTGGATGATTTGTTTTGCTATGAATACACTTGGCTACTTCATGGTGGATTCAAGGAAGGTTCATTGGGTGGCAACAAAACATGTTCTTAGGTATCTTGGGGGTACAGTGGAGTATGGACCAAGGCATATCAGAGTTGGGAGTGCAGTTGTAGGGCTACACATATTTAGAATAGGATGGGAGGTTAGTGGGCAAGAAGAGTGCTTTGGGTTGTGCTTTCGTTTGGGATCAACTATGATCTTGTGGTTTAGTAGAAAATAATACTGAGTGGCACTTAGCGCAGTAGAGGTTGAGTACATGGTTGTGAATCTAGTGAGTTGTGAGGCCATATGGCTTCAAAAAATGTTCTCAGGGTTGTTTGGACTTGAGATGAGGCCTACAATTATTCATTGCTCTAATCAAAGCTGCATCAAGTTTTTGGAGAATCCAATGTTTCATGAAAGGTCCAAGCACATAGAGATCATGTGCCATTTCATCAAAGACATGGTCTAGAGAGGTGCTGTGAGATTGTAGTGCATATCCATAGATGAGTAGGTGGTAGATATTCTCACCAAGGAGGGAGTGTTAATTTTAGGCTTTTTAGCATGAATGTTTTCGCAATCATAATTATATCGATGTGGAGAGCTTCTTCTAGAATATTATGTAGTGTGATTTTGTAGCTTCAGAAGGTTTTTTGCATAGGCATGTGTCTAGCATGCAGGAGAAGAAGTCCTCTTTAGGTGGTTGTGTGAGAGGAGCAACTAATATGATCTCCTTTATGAGTTTTTAACTTAGGAAAAGTTCATTGATTAATTATTTTATTAATGTTGACTTTGGGATAATGTTTATCTAAGGATAAAAATTAAATTAGTTAAGTGACTTAGATCTAATCTCTAATCTCTACCATTGATCGAAGAAGGTTGGGATTTGCTCTTAGCCGTCTATCACTTCGGAGATCAAGGATTTGGTTCATGGAGAAATTATAAAGAGAATCTATGGGAGAGGATGAAGACACATTGCTATTGTTGAGAGAGCGATTTTCTCAAGGAGTGAGAGACCTTGGGACAAAAAGAAGGGAAAAGGATTGCAACAAGGAAATTTTGGTTGCAAAGTTTAGGGAGGCTGACTCTAGGAGAGAGAGGTCGAGTTTTTGAAGACGAGGGCCAATTTTATGGAGGTGGGCGGAAATATCGAGGGGCTGATTTTTTCAAGTGTGCATGGGCTGTACGAGAGGAGTTGATTTGTTAGTGAGGGAGGCCGAATTATCCAAGGACTGGAATCTTCCAAAAGGGCCAATTTTGAGTGGGTCAAATTCCTTGAAGGAGGCTGATTTCTAGAGGGGTTGATTTCTAGGTTCCAAGCAACTGTAATTTTTATGGTATTCTCTGTGGTTCTATGCCCTAATTTTCCTAAGTAATATAAAGCAAAGGAAGATTGTTGTGGGTATATTTTTTCTACTATAGTGTGAATAATTTTCCATGTTTGATTTTTGTTGTATTTTAATTTATGAAAGTTAAAATACTAGTGAATTTATTTTCTAGGAGTTTTTGGATTTTATTGAGTAGATAATTTTTGGGTATAAAATAATTGTTGAGGTATAAATAAATCAAATCTGGGATTAGAGATTTAATACCTTGAAGATCAAAAGTTTCAATTTTAAGGGATTGATAGACCATACGAAGCTTAGACCAAACTAAGTAGTTGTTTTGTACATGGACTGAAATCCGAGCTCATCACCCGTTTTTCTCCAAGGAAAACCTCACAAAGAAAACCAAGTGATGTTTCCCAACATCCATGGATGGCATTCCTAGTAAACCTGTTGGTGTAGACTAGTGTGCCTCACCTCGGGAGATTTGAACTGCGCACCTATTGTCGTTGAGCTCATTGCTTTCAATCCTACTAAATTTGATCGCATTGAACACCATATTTGATGGTTTAAGACTTTGAGGCTTTTGCTTCCACATTGTGTTATGTATTTTGATGGTCGAAGGATACCTTCTGTCCTCTCTAAAATTGGTGAAATTCAATTTGTTTTTATTTCTACATCTTATTCCATGAACGAAAGCCTTTGAAGTTGCTTATAAAATGATTAGTTTTGAATATTTCATGATTAACTAATGCAAGAGTAGGACAAGCTCTTGCACACTAGTGCCATGTTTTTGTGGATACTAGGAAGACAACTTTAGTGGTGTAGTAGAAACAAGGTCCCAAGTAAAAAAATGCAAGAAACATCAAAGGAACAATGGTTCCAAAACTAGTTAGTCTTCCACTCCTCCAAATCTGGTCAAGGAGCATAGTAAATAAGATTGACAAACATTTTAACTTTTATGGATGGGATAGCCATCTTGAATCACGTTGCTAGAAGAAGATGCAACATTGGAGACAACAAACAACCATGAAGCAACACAACACAAAACTTGATCCTCCTCGTCCTTCTCATTAATCTTCTAAAGCTTAGGTTATTTTTGTTTATGCCTACAACTTCAATGTGAATGTTAGTTTTTGTAGCATCAGATGGTATTCTAGTCTCGAACTTTGTGGAGAGGTTAAAATACATGAGTTCTCCAGAACCCAAAAATCATTTTTGGAAATTTCAGCGAGAGAAGACTCAATTAAATCAATTGATCGATAATTAAAAAATGCCTAAGTCTAACTTAGGGAAATCGATTAATTAATAGGAATTAATTGAGAAAGGTGAGCATTTCTAGAAACTCACATGGATCGACTTAGAGATGATCTCAACCATCGATTAAGATTTAATTGTGGCTGTTGAAGTCTCAACTGGAGATTATAAGAGGAGGTCGATGAGGTGGATGGAGAACACACCAGTGCAAATACTCAGTGATCCAGGTAGTAGCAGGTGATTCAACAGTGAGATCAAGCCAGTGATCAAGTAGCAGGTGGTAGAGGGGCATAGTAGCAGATTTCCAGAGGAATTTTCGGTTCCGAAGGAGTCAAGAGAGGAGGCCGAGTTATTTCTCCAGGAGGTTGCACAGAACCTCAAAAGGGCAGTTTGATTCAACCTAGCAGGAGGCCGATTCAGTTGCTGAGTGACAAGAATTTCTTCCAGAGGGCCAGCAAATTTATTTTAGAGGTAGAGGCAGTGAGATCCAGGCACACAAAGGCAGTTTAAGGAAACACGAAATTCAACTAGCACAGGGCCTGTGCAAAGGTTGACGTAGAGCAGAGTTGGGCGCTAATTGTGGGGTCAGATCAGGTCGAGATTGCTTGTGGAGGGGGGTAAATTCCCTTTAGATGTTTTTGCCAGTGTTTCTCTCAGACAGGATCGCTAGTTTGGCATCCATTTTATTGTACTCAGAGTTTCTGCTGTTGCATAATAATAAAACCCTCATCTGTTGCATTCGTTTTCCCACATTGGATTTTTTTGGGGACATTTGTCCAAAAATAACGGTGTCTATTTGTGTGTGTGATTGCTCTAAATTTCTTAGTTCTGCATATTTTATTTCCGTAGCGTAATTTTTATTCGTGAAGAGTTGCAATGTGAATTATTCGTTGTTTACCGTAGCAAATAAACTGCGTAATAATTAACTAGTTAGAAGAATAATTTCCAGTTGCTGCATTTCAAGGAATTTTCACGAGAAATCAAAGCGATTTTGATCGGATCAGTAGCTCATTGTTGTTCAGATGAAGCAACAACACAATTCTCCAAGGTGTGCACAGGCCTAGCCATGCAGTGTGAGTAGTAGAGCAGAAGTTCGATTTCTAGTTGCAATGTGGCAAGAATAACTTTGAATTGCTTAGAGCAAAGCTCCAATAGGGAGGGTAGAACTGGAAGGTAGTTCCAGAGAGCAGCACAATAGAATTGTTGAGCAGATTCGAGTAGAAGAGGAAGAGAAATGACACACAGAGGGTGATTCTCTCAGAGGGTTTCTAGTTTAGAAATCCAAAATTTCCAGTTGCAGTAAGCAGAAGTAGCAGGCAGATTTTCTCACTCCAGGAAGGAGTGCGAATAGTGGTGCTAACAGCCAAGCAAGTGAAAGAGGGAGATTTCTGTCCCAAATCAAGTTTTTGTAGTGATAGATTTAATAGGACTCTGAGATTAGGACAGATTAGAGGGTACATCGAACTATTGTATCTGGAAGGCCATGATGACATTCCTACTAGATGAGTATGGTCGGAAGACGTGCGCATAACGAATTGTAGCCATACCTACAGATGCAAATCAATTAGCGAATTACAATAAGGAGATGGCCAAGGCGAAGCGGTTGATTCTCGACGGAGTTCAAGACCATATAGTCTCACACATTGCGGCCAAGAATACAACCAAAGAAATGTGGGATGCTATTGGCACACTATATCAAAATCCTTTCGAGTAGCGGAAGATGTTCTTGAAGGAAAAATTAAGGAATATTCAAATGCAGAAGGGTGAAGGCATCACCCCCTATCTCACTAGAATTTTGGATATCCGAGATGAACTTGTAGCTGTAGGAGAGTCACCTCCACCTATAGAACTTGTGCGTTTGGCCCTCAATAGTGTCACCGAGGAGTGGGAGACCTTCATCTAGGGCATTTTGGGACAAGATCAGTTGCTTGGGTGGGACTAGATATGGGCAGATCTCAGACAAGAGGAGATGAGGTGAGCTCTAGTAAAGAGCTCCATTAGTGACAGTAGCAACAAAAGATCAAAGGGTGTGAAGGAGGAAGAAAATGTGGCCCGAAAGGGAAAGCAAAAGGTCGCTGTTAAGGACAAGGCTCACAGGGAGAGAAGAAGAAGTAGAAGAAGGATCTGTCATGATCAAGTGCTTCAGGTGTGGCGAGTTTGGCCACTACAGTTCCCAGTGTCCTTAGAGGAAGAAGGACAAGAAGGAGGAGTATTAGGTGACATCATCCCTAAAGATTGATAAATATTCCTCTAGGCTAGAGGAATATTTCGCCATGTATGCAGCTATATCTCCAACAGAGAGGCGAGGCGATGTAGAGCTTTAGTCCCAGAGTTGCAGAGATCCGAGTAGGGTCCAACGCAAATGCAACAAGGAGATCAGTTAGATTAGTGCTTGATTGTTGCAATGCGACCATACCTTTGCTACAGGGGCCCACAATATTGAGTAGCAGGAGGATCAATGTTGGTGTAGTCAGTTCCAGAGTGGTAGTTGCAGACTAGTTGAAAGCAGATGTTGAGGGGCGCAAAGCAGTGTTGCTAGTAGTGCAGGAGGCACAGTGCAGAGTCAACAACAACGGAAATTTCCTAGTGGACAATGCAGAGGCCAGTAGCTGTCAGAGACTCAGGAGATAGTTGCAACACATAGACATAGTTGATTCAAATTTTTTGATACTTCTCATTTGCAACAACAACAACAGTGAGAGGGTGTGTTAGTTGGGTTGTGTTGATTTCGGCTAGCATCAGATGTGCTCTAAGCCTCAAATATTGCTGGGAGGCTTGGGCACGTGTATTCGAAAGAACCTAGAAAGCGTTATGGGAAATTCCACCCAAAAACAATTATAATAAAATAATTAATATTTTTAATGGAGTTCCTAAGTATAAACTTAGGAAAATTAAAATATTAATGGGTATTAATCTAATTGTGGGTGTCACTTCTAGAAAAAGACGGAGATCAAGTCAAAATGATTTGAGCCTTTGATTAGGAGTTAATCTAGGCCGTTGGTTGTCCAACAGAAAGATATAAGAAGGGGCTTGAAGGTCATATGGAAAACACACCAAGAGATCAAGAGATCGAATATCTAGAGTGAGAAGTTCTCAGGAGGAAATTTTGATCAAGTAGATTTCTTACAGTGAGGGGCAGTGAGTATCCGGAAGAAGGAAGTTTTCTTGGTCCAGAGAGTATGAGGCAGAGAGAGGGCAGAACGATGTCCAGAGAGAGGCAGATGCTGGCCCACGCAGAGCTGACACAGTGGTAGCATAGACCTTAGAGGGAAATCGAATTCCTGCTGAGGAAATCGAGTTTTAGTAGCCAGGAGTCAGGGCGTGAGACCAGGAAGCAGAGATTCGGATTTTCTAGCGAACAGAGGGTCCAGAGAAGGAGCAGCGTGATACCTAGCAGGGGTGACGTAGGGACTGCGTGGGAGTGACACAGTTTTGTGCAGAGGCTATGCAGAGGGTATGCAAAGGCTCCAGTTCAACGTGATCAAACTCAGATTCTCCTAGTGACAGGGTGAGAGCACTTCACCATTCGATTTGTCCAATTTCTCTCTGTATCGGGTTGCTAGTTGAGCATTCAAGAATTGTACTCAGATTTACTACTGAATAATAATAAAATCCTCAGATCTGCTGCACCGATTTTCCTACATTGGGTTTTTCTGGGGACATTTGTCCAAAAACAATGGTGTCTATTGTGTTGTATTTTCTTTCTTGCTCAGTATCTTGTTTCCGCTTATAATTTAATTAGGTGAAGGTTGTAGTAGTATTTACTTCGATATTTACCGTAGAACATAGTAAATAACTTGTATGGATAAACATGTAGGAGAAGTAACATCAATTTGCTGTAGTAGGGATTCCTGTTGTGGAATTTTCACATGGTATCAGCGCTGTAGGTGAAGCAAGAAGCACAGAACCAATAGATCCAACGCTGAGCAAAAGAAGGGAGTTCGAAAAGGCTGTAGGAGGCAGTAGTTCGAAACCTCTAGAGGGTTGACGTAGTTCCAAGCCGGGAGTGCAGATTTTCGAGGCAGTCTGTCTCCGAGTGAGTCGACAGAGAGAAGGTCTTCCAGTTTGAATTTTTGTAGGGATAGAGGGAGCAATGCTGAAGCCTCAATGTGAGAGAGTTGGTGGGACGCAGAGTTTTAGCAGGCCGTTTGCTGGGTTGAAAAACGTTAGAAGAGAAGAGAAGCACCTTGAGGGAACTTTTCCTCAGCAGACTTCCCGCCAAGAAGTCCATTTTCTCATTGATTGAGCAACAACAATGAGAAGCAGAGAGGGGATTTTCGACATTTTTGGTAGATATGGAAACTAGTGGCTTGAGGGATTAAGATAGGTTGGACGGAGCCTCCAACTACGTCATCTGGAAGAGGCTAGAATGTCTTTCCTTCTAGATGAGCATACCCTCAAGACATACGTCGACAATGTGGTGGCTGAACTTGCAGATGCAGATCCGTTGAAGAAGTACAAGGCTGAGATGGCGAAGGCCAAGAGGATGATCCTGGATGGAGTCAAGGATCGTGTGGTGTGTCATGTTGCTAGCAAAGGGATTGCTAAGGAGATTTGGGATTCCTTGGCCACGTTATATCAGGCATCTTGCGAGCAACGAAAGATGTACTTGGAACAGAAGCTGAGATCTACTCAGATGTAGAAGGGAGAGTGCGTGGATCCATTCCTCATGAAGCTGAAAGAAACCCGTGATGTGTTGTCTGCTGCGGGGCATACACCTCAGGATTCAGAGTTAGTTAGACTGGCCTCAATTATGTCTCAGATGAGTGGTAAGTCTTTGTTCAGAGTATCTTGGGCAGAGCAACATTGCTGAATTGGGAGGAGATGTGGGCAGCTCTAAAACAAGAGGAGCTGAGGAGAGACTTATTCAAGGTCAAACTTGATGGAAGCAACAATAACAGTGGGTCGAAGCCCAAGGAGGAGGAGGATAATGCAGCCCTTGCATCGAAGGGAAAGCAGGAGCAGCGGAGATGTAAGAATGACATCTCGAAGGTGAAGTGTTTTAGATGTGGTGAGATGGGCCACTATGCATCCCAGTGTCCTCTCAAGAAGAAGGACAAGGATGAGAAACATGATCCGAAGGCTGCGCTCGTGAAGATCGAAGAGGAGTTCGCCATGACAACTGAGATACCTTTAGGAGGGAGGTGGGCCGATTTGGAGCTGTAGTTCGAAAGAGCTACAAATGGGCAAGAACCTTGAGGAGTCCACCTCTTGGATCAATACCTTGCTACGGGAGCCCAGTTTTGCAGTAGCAGGATGGATTAGTGTCGGATGGTGCCGAGGAGTGTCAGAGAGACAGTTGCAGTGGCTAGGAGCGCTAGAGTTTGAGCAGTGCAGAGCAGAGTTGACAGCAGTGCAGATGGCACTGAGCATAGGTCAGCAACAACCCAATATATTCAGGGGGTCAGCACAAAGACTAGCAACAGTCAGGCTTCAACATTCACCTAGTATCATATTGAACACAATTAGTTCAGTAATTTTGGATGTTTTTCAGTTGCTTCTCTCAACAACTGAGTTGTAGTATGGATGCAGTGTTAGCTGTGGCAGTGCTAGCAGCATAACAGATGCAATTTGAGAGGGAGCTGTAGTACAAATGTAGCATTGGCAGTGGTAGTGTCAAAGGAAACAATACAGTTACAGCAACAACGCAATAGTTGGTGCACAGCATGTTAGACATCAGCAGCGCAGTGGTTGGTGGACGACATGTCAGACATCAACAACGTAGAGGACGGTGCTTCAGAGTCAGAGTAGTATGCAACAACAGTATATTGCTAGAGCACATTCCTCACTAAGAGAGAGTGTTGATTTGGGGTAGCATCGGATGTGCTCTAGGCCTCAAATTTTGCAGGGAGGCTTGGGCACATGTATTCCAAAAAACCCAGAAAGTCTTTTGGGAAATTCCACCTAGAAACGATTATATTAAAATAATTAATATTTTTAAGGGAGATCCTAAGTATAAATTTAGGAAAATTAAAATATTAATGGGTATTAATCTAATTGTGGGTGTAACTTCTAGAAAAAGACGAAGATCAATTCAAAATGATACGAGCCTTTGATTAGGAGTTAATCTAGGCCGTTGGCTGTCTAATAGAAAGATATAAGAAGGGGCTTGAGGGTCATTTGGAAAACACACCGAGAGCTGAAGAGATTGAGTAGATTTCTTGCAGTGAGGGGCAGTGAGTATGCGGAAGAAGGAAGTTTTCCTGGGCCGGAGAGTACGAGGTAGAGAGAGGGCAGAACGATGTCCAGAGAGAGGTAGACACTGGCCCATGCAGAGCTGACGTAGTGGCAGCGCAAGCCTCAGAGGGAAATCGAATTCCTGCTGAGGAAATCGAGTTTTAGTAGCCGGGAGCCGGGGTGTGAGACCGAGAGGCAGAGATTCAGACTTTCCAGCCAGCAGAGGGTCCAAAGAAGGATTAACGTGATACCCAGCAAGGGTGATGCAGGAACTGTGTGAGAGTGACGCAGTTCTGCATAGAGGCTAGGAGGAGGCTCCAGTTCAGTGTGATTAGACTTGGATTCTCCCAATGACAGGGTGAGAGCACTTCACCATTTGATTTGTCCAGTTTCTCTCTATATCAGATTGCTAGTTGAGCATCCAAGAATTGTACTCAGATTTACTACTGCATAATAATAAAACCCTCAGATTTGCTGCATCGGTTTTCCCACATTGGGTTTTTCTGGGGACATTTGTCCAAAAACAATGGTGTCTATTGTGTTGTATTTTCTTTCTTGCTCAGTATCTTATTTCTGCTTATGATTTAATTAAGTGAAGGCTACTGTAGTATTTACTTTGATATTACCGTAGAACACAATAAATAACTTGTATGGATTAACAAGTAGGAGAAGTAACATTAGTTTGTTGCAATAGGGATTCTTGTTGTGGAATTTTCACAGGTTGCAATGCAGATGCAAAGTTGGTAGCAGTACAAGTTGTACAATGTAGTGTCAACAACAACACAAATGCAGCATGGTTCAACTACAACCATTAGCAGATGACTCAGAGTTTGCGCATTGGTTGATAGACAATGGCATGCAACTACATTTGTTAGACATCAACAACATGTATGGGAGGATGATGCAGAGACAGGTTGTTGTAGCAATGCAACACTAGAACACCTTCTTTGCTAAGAGGGAGTGTTAGTTTTTGTAACATCAGAGGGTGTTCTAGTCTCAAACTTTGTGGAGAGGCTAAAAAGCATGAGTTCTTCAAAACCCAAAAATCGTTTATGGAAATTAAATTAATTGATCGATAATTATAAAATACCTAAGTCTAACTTAGGGAAATCGATTAATTAATAGGAATTAATTGAGAAATATGAGAATTCTCTAGAAACTCACATGGATAGACTTAGAGATGATCTAAACCATCGATTAAGATTCAATTTTGGCCGTTGAAGTCTCAATTGGAGATTATTAGAGGAGGTCGATGGGGGTAGATTGAGAACACACCAGTGTAGATACTGAGTGATTTAAGCAACTCGATTTTCCAATAGTAGGTGATTTAGTAGTGGGATTGAGTAGCCAGTGGTAGAGGGGCAGAGTAGCAGATTTCCGGAGGAATTTCCAGTTCTGGAGGAGTCAGGAGAGGGGGCTGAGTTATTTCCCCAGGAGGCTGCACAAAGCCTCAAGAGGGCAGTTCTATTCAACCTAGTAGGAGGTCGATTCAGTTGTTGAGTGCCGAGAATTTCCTTTAGAGGGCCAACGAATTTATCTCAAAGGTAGGGGCAGTCAGATCCAAGCACACAAAGGCAGCCACGCAGCACAAAATTCAACCTGCATTAGAGGTTGATGCATAACAGAGTTGGAGCTGATTGTGGGGTCAGATTAGGTCGAGATTGCTTGTGGAGGAGGGTAAATTACCTCAGATATTTTTGCCAGTATTTCTCTCAGGCAGGATCACCAGTTTTGCATCCATTTTGTTGTACTCAAAATATCTGCTGCTGCATAATAATAAAACCCTCATCTGCTGGACCGGTTTTCCCACATCGGGTTTTTCTGGGGACAATTGTCCAAAAATAATGGTGTCAATTTGTGTGTGTGATTGCTCTAAATTTCTCAATTCCACATATTTTATTTCTGCAACGTAATTTTTATTTGTGAAGAATTGTAGTGTGAATTATTCGTTGTTTGCCGTAGCAATTAAACAACGTAATAATCCAATTAGAAGAATAATTTCCCATTGCTGCATTTCAATGAATTTTCATAGTGAAAACTTCTATAGATGATTGGATTTTAGATTCAGGGGCCTCTTGTCATATGGCTAAGGAAAAGTCTAAAGGTCACATTTTCTACCCTGTATGATTGTAACACCAAGCATATTTTTGATGGTGCTAATAAGTCCATGTTTGAAATTGTGCGTGGTCACATAATAATTGTGAAACACTTGTATGATTGTAACACCAAGCATATTTTTGATGGTGCTAATAAGTCCATGTTTGAAATTGTGCGTGGTCACATAATAATTGTGAAACACCAAACTCACAAAAATCACAAGATTTTATTTGGTAAAACCCTCAAAAGGGGAATGTTTATGGAGCAAAGGGAGAGCTCGATTATTTTTTGAAATCAAGCAACCATGTACAATTAGGGCTCAGATTCTTTTTATAGAATAGCTGCTTGCATGCTAACTACTCACTTATTTGCAGTTCACTGAGCCATAGTTGATGTACATATCCTAAAATAGTTAGATGCTCCAAATTAAGATTACTTCCAACTTGGGATCCATCAATTCATGATAAGATCAAGATATGTTAATTAAAGTGAGTCGATGTTATATTTGATAATTCCAATGCTTATTTTTAATGATTATAAAGCTAATACTGTACGTAATTATTGTTATATATGCACAATAATTATCTACTAACATCCCCCATAAGATTGACTTGGATTTTAGGGTGAGGAAGGAGGGATTGCATTTTGTCCTCTCGTAATTGTGACTTCCTTTGCCCCTAGAAAAAATTAGGGATGAAGGAACTTGGCTTCATTAAATCTTACTAAAAATATCCATGCCCTCATCTTTTGAATGACAAAATTGCAAGTCGAGAACCTGATCATGAGTGAGTTGATATGTAATATATATGGACTTCAATGTGTTTGGTGAGTTGGAGCTCAATTAGATTGCATGTAATCTGGATGGTACTTTGACTGATGCACCAAAGATTTGTAGATGGATTTGGGTGAAAACCTAAGTCATCAGAATCGACGAATTTGCAGGTCCAAATTTGAAATTTGTTGAATCTGGTAATAAATCAAACAAAATATTTTTCAGGTTCAACAAATTTGAAGCGGAATCTTAATCAAAGTCATTCTTGAATAAAGTTGTCATAAAATTCATAAAGTTTGATATAATTTGTATTGGAATGTTTTCAGCGTTAAAAAATAAATAAAAAAGAACATAACAGGTAGGCTTCCACCTCCCTTCATTCTTTCCACATGGCACCACACATTAGAATCCGATCCTCTAACCATGTGGCAAGTGGCTTCATTATTAGAAGCCAAAATAATTGGTGGTTCATTCATTAACAACGGGGTTAAGTTTCGTCGACAACCACGTCGAGCTATTTTCATTATATATTTTATTATATTGAATACTTATTATTTTACCATGCATTACCAATGTAATAATAATGGCGCATATTTATACTTTATTACTTATATTTTATAAATAATTTCACATTTTGTATTTCATTATTGGGTATATATATATATATATATTGATTGTGGAAATTTTATTGAATTTTCATTTAATTTCTATTTTTATTTTAATTTTCATATTTGTTCTTTGTATACAATGTGTATAATTTTTAATATTGCTTTTTTTTTGTTTGAATTTTTATAATCAGTCGAATTCAATGTCAAATTTTATTAATAAATTTTTTCTTGTCGAATTTTTATTAAACTTCAAGGTCTCCAAATTTGAACGCGAACTCGAACCAGGTGACTTTGGTGAAAACCACTATGTAAGCAATTGTTGAGTTTAATGATCTTCTCGATTAGCATTAACAATGCCATGACACTCTAAATTTGTATAAGAAAGAGCAATAGCATGTTGCTTTTTGTTGGGCCAAGTGATAGGACTTTAACAGAGTTTGAAAATAACTAGAAGTACACTTTTGATCAATAACATCACTTGCCCATTCTGCGTTTGTAAAAGCCCACTAAGGAAGGAGCTTCCTTTAGTATGCTTGATGTCCAATTGATACATGCCTTGAATTTAGTGAAGGATATGGTTTGTTGTCTTCCAGTGACTTTTGTGAGGTTCCTGCATGAAGCAAGAGAGTAAACCAACGGTTGAAGAGATGTTTGGTTGGGTATCGGTCAAGTGTGGAATACATCTGACCCGCTGTTTGTACAATGTAGGATCAACATTAGGAGTGGAACACTTGGTATACGGTTTGAGGCTTGATTGAAAAGGAGAGGGGGAAAATTAGTAGCGTTCCATGTGAAACTTGTGAAGTAGGTTAAGAGCATACTTACATTGGGAAACAAAGGTGCCATTTTTGTATTGATGGACTTGAAGTCGAAGGAAGTAATGAAGAGGGCTTGAGTTAGACATCTCGAACAACATCATATGACTAGACTTCACATGGTTGATCCAATGGTGATCACTCTTAATGATGATCAAGTCATTGACATATAGAGCAAGGATTAGGAGGCCATGATTAACTTTTTTTAGTGTAGAGATTGGTATTTGGGGAGCTTGCGTGAGACCATAAAATGACTTCTTGAGGAGGTAACTAGAGAGGAGTCAAATGAGCAAAATTGAGAGGATGTTCCATGGATTTCTTCATTCATGTTCCCATGGAGAAAAGCTCTTTTGACGTCCATTTGATTTACCTCCCAACCTCAACAAGTGAGAGAAATCTTGTAACCCACTCAGTTATTCAAATTTAAAATTTTTCAATATAACCAAATATATGACAAGGAATGATAATCAACAAAAGTAGATATGTAATTTCCTGATAATGTCTCACTATTTTGTTTAAATTCCAATCCTTAATTCTACTCAAATAAGATGGGTCATCAAAATTCCTCTTATTTCAATCACTTTAAATACCATCATGTTTTGCTCGTCAAGAGTTTTCAATGATATAAATTCATCAAAATCAGTTTTGGAGACAAAGTTATGGCCCTTGAAAGTTTCACTGAATTATGCCATGTCAGCAGCTAACACATAGCTATAACATGTTATAGCTCGTCCATAAGTCATTATCACATTTTCCATGTCATACGATATGTGGTTCCCATCCATGTGTCATTACTATATTTTCCCATGTCATATGACATTAGGTTGACATATGATGTTCGTTTGTGTACATGTCGCCACCAGATTGTACTACCTCCATAGGGTGGACACATCAGCTACCTAACCTCATTCAGATCTAGAAAAATCCAGAAAAGGCCTCTTCTACAAAAAGTTGGATCTCTGAATTAACTGAATCCAGAACTGTCAAATGATTGAAATACTAGATAGAATGGGAATTAACAGATCCAGATTCAGTAAAAACCTAATGGCACAATTCTTCAAAAAGTTGGTTTTTTCGGTTTGACGGATTTTATATTTGAATTTTGACAGATAACATGAATTATTAGACAGTAACGACAGTGGACATAATTTGATCCAGGTTCTGTCAATGACATTCAGATTCAGGAAAATCTTTAAGTGGACACTTTTAAAAAAATTGGATTTTCATATTCTAGATTTGTCAAAAAATGAAAACAATTCAAGGTAATGACAATTAATAGAATCCGATATAGATTTTGTACAACACATCTGGATCTAGGAAAATCCTTGATGACTGTTTCCCAAAAAGTTAGATTTCATATTCCACTTTATTAATTCCAGGTGATCCCCATCATGTAGGCCTGACATCATCTGCTTGCCATGTCAACATGCCATTCTAGCACACCATGCCAGCATGCTACATCATCCTGATTTGTCCTTCGTGCCATATCATCATGACATGTCAGCATGCCATGTCATGTCTAAGTTTAAACTACACTGGTAGAAGAGTTATATGACTTGACAAGATTTAGGAGAATTACAGACTACAATCTAGTCTTATTTTCATTCTCAAACAGGTAATTGTATTTAAATGCCTTCTCTATTACTTAATCAAAGAAAGAAATCTCCGAAGCACAATATTGTACAAAACAATGAGTTTCATCAATCTTGTAAACTTTGGAACAAGTAATTTTCATATACAGAAGTCCTGGTGCATAACACAAAAAAGGAAAAACAGAGATTGTTGATAATTATGAAAATGAAAATACTCAATAACGTTGGAATTACTATACCATTATTCTAACATCTTGATCCTTATTTCTTCAATTTCCTAGGGAATGGAAAGAAGAAATACAAAGTTGTAAAATGAGCATTCTTTATTTTTAGCATGTATCAAATTGACAAGTTCCATAATTCTAACTAATCAAAATTTTCTCTATTTATCTATTTGTAGCGCGTTCAGTATTGATAACTAATTTAAATTCATTCACAATATTGTACAAAACAATGAGTTTCATCAATCTTGTAAACTTTGGAACAAGTAATTTTCATATACAGAAGTCCTGTGCATAACACAAAAAAGGAAAAACAGAGATTGTTGATAATTATGAAAATGAAAATACTCAATAACGTTGGAATTACTATACCATTATTCTAACATCTTGATCCTTATTTCTTCAATTTCCCAGGGAATGGAAAGAAGAAATACAAAGTTGTAAAATGAGCATTCTTTATTTTTAGCATGTATCAAATTGACAAGTTCCATAATTCTAACTAATCGAAATTTTCTCTATTTATCTATTTGTAGCGCGCTCAGTATTGATATCTAATTTAAATTCATCAAAGTAATAAAAATGGTGTAGAACTTATCTGAATACAACAAAGATGAATAATGACGACTAGTAGACTGAGTGATTTCCACCCAAACATAGGTAGCTATTATAGAACTCCACCCCCTAGCCAGGCTATCATACCACCAAGGTGAAGTAGGAATAATGGCTTTGAGTTCAATCTACAGGAAATTCAACCAGGATAACTTACACTACCATGTTTTGCAAAGGAAATACAACTAGAACCACCCACATTTTGCAAAGGAAATACAACTAAAGGCACCCACATTATTTGTCTCTCATAACAAACAAGAATGAACTTCTCTGCTTCTCAGTCCCTCAAAAGTCTCTTGATCTTGTGCTTTTCAGAGAAGACACAGAAAGGTCCAGCCGAAGTCACAAATGGCCAAGTCACACCTCTATTTATACAACTTATGAGAATAATTGAGGGTCCTTGTCTGACATTATTTAGTCATGACGGTGTCTGCTCAAATATTCTCGAGTACAATAATGCAACTCAATAATATAAAAGATACAAACGCACTAACAAAAGCATGCGTATTTCAAACAGTAAAAAGTACTACCATGTCGGACTTCTGTCACTCTCGATATCAGAACCTGGATCAAATTCGGACGATGATTTGTTTTCATAGTACTGTTGTTCCAAAATATCAAGATACCTTTGTTCCCAATCAATATTATTGATCTGGGCATCTTCATACGTGTCGACAAACAAAGTGTCCTTCTCAAAGGAATCTTCCACTTTCTCTTTTCCTTTAGTGCTGGCCATAGTTAAAGTAGATTCGTTTTTTAGTGGAGCTCTAGATGATTGTCCTGTATCGAATTTAATTCTATCTGTTGTGACATAAAGGTTTTTGTGAGGGAACAGATACTCAGTGTCTTTTACTTTCCACCTATTGATGTAGGCCATAGGATCTATCTCAATCCCGAGAAAAGGATCTGATTTTCGTGACCTGAAATCGGGCAGATTTTGGACAGATAATTCTACCCCGTCGAGAAATTCCCATTTGAAGATTTGAAACATACTCACTGTTCTTTCAATACAATATCTCACCCAAATCCTGCAATACTGGCTGATGTCATTCTGTTGCTGCCATCCTTTTGTGAAAACTATTGAAGAACATACATGATTAGATAATAGCAAATTAATCAAATATGCTATATCCTCGTTCCAATTGCCATGTAAAATTCTTAATGTAACCAGATTCTTCGGATTTATCCAAAGATCAAAGGTGGCTTTTGGTCCTTGCATCTTATCTAATGTTCTGATCATAGACAATTTTTCTTGCAACGTCAATTTACCATATTCTTTAAGCCAACCAGTAATTCTTCTGACTTGATCTGGATTGTTCGCAATCTGAGGTTCATTTATTACCGATGAAGAATACATTTGTGCAAAAGGATTTGGTTCTATTGGGCTTCGAAATTCTAAACTGTGATGATCCCATGGTGCTGTGAATGTCCTTAAATATTGCAGAGTTCTTTCAATGCATTGGGATGATCTTATCATACTTTTCTTCTGACATTTTCCATTTCGTATCTCCCAATCTGCAAAAGGCTGAAATAATTCATACTGTGGGAAAGAATCAGTAGCAGAATAATTTTCATCTTGTCTTTGTAGAAAAGCTGCTTCCATTTCTTCAAATAGGTCAGGAATTCTAAGAGAGACGAGAAATCTTTGAACACCCTCAGTCATATTTATCTCTTCTAAATCAAGCATTTTAGCAGAGGTATAAACAGAAAGGGCAAAATCAATTACTCCAATGATTTGGTAGTAATTTAAAGTTTTCAAAATTTTGATAGATTTTTCTGTGTACTCCTTTGTCCAGTAGTCATCTAGGGTTTTAAAATAAACTTTGACTTTCATGTTTGGAAGAGGAAAGACTTTTATTAAGTCTTCATCTAACCCTAGGAATATTCCAACATTTTTTGCCTGCCATGCTTGGCAGTTTTGGATCCACTGGTTTCTTCGGAGTCTCATACCAACAATTTTCTTGATTTCTTCGGTAAGGTGGCTGGCAACTTGTTGAAGTATACGCCATCTAATGACAAAAGTTAACAATGAATCTTCTTCTTGTAGATCAAAAATTCCAGTTCTTCCTGGCAATCCATGAGCTTTATTCATTTCTCTTGTTAAAGCATCTGCCAAGAAATTAGAGTTTCCTGGAATCCATTCGACATCAAATTCATACATCTGAAACCACATTTGCCAAGCTAGCAATCTTCCACGAGCCAATTGTTTTGAAATCTTTGCATTTAGGAAGTATTTAAAGTTCATGGAATCAATACGGATTAAGAATTTAGCAGGAGCCAAATAAATTTCAAATTTCTGGATTCCATTGAAAATAGCAAGGGTTTCTTTTTCTGCAGGAAAATAACCTTTTTGATGTTTCTGAAATTCTCCCGAGGCATATGCACAAAGAATTTCTTCAATTTCTTCATCTACTTTTATTCTTTCAAGAAGTGTAGCTGACCAAAAATTATCTGAAGCATCTGTCTGCAAAATTAAAAATCCATTACCTGGCGGTTTTAATGCCGGCAAACTCTGGCATTCTTGCTTTAGTAATTGAACCGCTTTAGTAGCTTCATCTGACCAGCCACCATTAATATACTGTCGGATTGGAGCAGTTTTTTCTGAGAGATTTGGGATATATTTATGTACATAATTCAAAATCCCTATAAATCTCTGAATCATGTGTTTATCTATTAAGCGATCAGGAAATTCAGACAACTTTGTTAGAACATGCGGCTGCATCTGAATTTTTCCATTGCTAATATGAATTCCAAGAAAATCAATATTTTCTTGAAAGAGTATCATTTTCTTCTCTGATAAAACAAGACCATGTGCCTTGGCCTCTTCAAGAAAAATTTGCAAATGTTTCAGACGAGATTCTAGATCTGAGCTATGTACAAGAATATCATCAATATATACAACAATAAAATCATATTTACTGAAGATATGATCCATTCTTCTTTGGAAGAAGGCAGGAGCATTCTTCAAACCAAAAGGAACAACCTTCCACTGAAAGAAACCTGCAGGACATGTGAAAGCAGTCTTGTGGCGATCTTCTGCTGCAATCTGAATCTGATAATAGCCTGATTTCATATCAAATTTGCTAAAAATTTTACTTCCTTGAATCTTCTGCATAATGGTTTCTTGTCTAGGCATCGGATAATTAAAGCCTTTGGTTATTGCATTTAATGGCTTGTAGTTAATAACCATTCTATCCTTACCGCGAACAATTTCTGAGTGATTTCTGACAAGAAATGCAGAACAGGAGTAATGAGATTCACTTCTTTCAATCAATTGAAGATCTAGCAATTCTTGAATCTGCTTTCTCATTTCTCTTTCTTCAGCAGGGGTGCATGGTATCAATTTACCGGTTACCCCATTATCATGTAATGTTATTATTTCTTGTTTTGGACTTTCTGTAGTCCAAAATGCCTGAGGGTTGTTTGAACAACACTTCAACAATTCTTCATATATACTGGTTTGTTCAGCTGACCAATTGGGATCTCTATTGGCTTTCTGAGTAGGTTGTGATTTAGCCTCATACAACATTAATACTTCTTTCCAATGGTGAGACTCATTCTTTACTTTCTTAGAGCCTACCTTCCTTTGACTCTGTTCTTTTCTGGCTTCTGAATTTGCCATTGTTAACCTTGGAACAGCTACTGCTTTCTTTTTAACATTACAAATGATTTTATCTTCACTTATTGTTACAGGCAGTACTGAATTAATAAATGGCATTCCCAAAAATAGACTTGCAGAAGCATCATAATGCTGAATAGCAGAGATTTTGATAGTAACCCCCCCAAGTTTTAAAGAAATGTTATCTACATAGTGGGTAAGGTTAACGGATCCACCAATTGTTTCTGAAACAAGAATATGCTGCAAAGGTTTCAAGTAAGTTACGAAGTCCATCATTTGATTTTGGTATCAGAGCCCTGTTTCTAGTCCTGAGTCTGTAATCTATAGACAGAGTCTAGAGAAAGCCAGGCAGCCTTCGAAAAGCATCTCTGTTATACATTGTGCTTAGTAGATAAACGCTTTCTTTAGTCAATCTCTGATTTAGATTATCATTATGGCTCATCTCTTACGATCATTTTCCTCTATCGATCGCAAAGTAATTACTGAAGTGTCGTCTAGATCTGTTGAGTCTGAGTTAAACGAAAATGAAAGTCATGAGATAGTCGAAGATCCATCCAAATGGACTCCTCCTGCTTTACATGCTACTGATATTTATAAGCTCCCCATGAGTTTTGTCTTAAAACGAAAAAACTTTTTGAAAGAGGTAGAGATAACTATAAAGATCTCTGGTCCGTCTACCCAAATTCTGGCCTTAAATCTGTTTTCTGATGATGAAATCAAAAAATTTCGCCAGTATGCTAAAGAAGGAAAATACTATTATCTTCATTTTGGGGGTATAAGGATAGGGCTTGCTCCTCTGTTTCGTCATGGAATAAACACTCCTTGTATTGCTGAATTGTTTGATACCCGTCATCAAAATTATGATCATGCTAGAATTGGAACTATTATGGGAAACTTAGCCACAGGTTGTCAATATGGAACAATATATCCTGATTATGCCATCAGCCTGAATGATGTACATTTAAAAGATTGTTGGAAATTGTTAACTGGGGTTCAAGGGATAAATATGGCAGAAGAAAGTGAATATCTCTCTATAATTGGGCAAGCTTCATTTCAGCTTACAAATACTGCACACCCAAAGCTGAAACAGCCTGTTTTAAAAGATTGTGTCACTGTTGGCCTATCCAATGCCCAAGTAGAAGGTGTTTTGTATGATCCTGCTGAATTACCCGGAAATTGGTATTTCCAATATAAGTCCATAGCTGATGAGAAAAAGCCTGAACTAAAAGTAAAACGAGTTACTATCGACAATGGCCAAGTCAAATTAATACCTCCAAAGCCACAAGTACCTCGTCCAATTGCCAGGCAGAAAAGATATGTGTTTCCTATTGCTCCTACCGAGGTCCCCTCCAGCAGTCATAGTTTACCCACTTTTTAAGAAGTCGGTCAGACTGAGCCTATATTATCCTCTAATGAATTGTATATACCAGAATCAAAGCCTTTTTTACCCACTGTAAATAAAATGCATCGCATAGGTTATTTCCCTCCTGTTGAAGAATGGCAGTATGCCAATCGTAGATATGTCAAAGGTGGCAAGTGGACTCCTCGCACTAAGTTTTGTACTACTTCATCTTCTCGGCAACCACCCACTAGAGCAGACTGTGCTCCATTAATAGAACATAATGCACAAAATACAACTGATCTTGATCAGGTGTATCAGATCGGCAATTATTTAACCACATGGTGTGCTCACGCCGAAGAAGTTTTAGATGATTTGGGAAGTCAAAGTGAACTAATTCTAGCAAATCTGAAACTTCTACAAGAAGAACAAACAGCTGATCAGCAACGCAGAGAAGAAAAAGAAAGAAGAAGAAGAGAGAAAAAGAAGAAAGAATCGCAGCCTCCAAAGTTTTCTAGAACTATGGAAATCCCTCAGAAATGGGAAACTAGTGATTCTCAAGAAGAAATAGCTGAGTCTAGTAACAGCCAAGTCAGTCTTAAAAGAGAAAAGCCAGAATCAATTTTAACTTTCAAAAACAAAAATGATTTGGCTACTTTTGAAAATGCTGCTACTTTATTTCCATCATTCATAATGCCTTCCCTGCAAAAAGCTAATATGCATAAAGAACCAAAATATCCAAGACTCGAAGAAGATCTATTTGCTGCTAATTCATCTGGGTATGTTTTGGATCTCGATAAATCAAAAAATCCAGCTGAATCAATCAGAATATGGATTGGTGCTTTATACCAGATGCAAGTAGTGTCTAAGTTGGATAATTTCTCAATATTCTTGTTAGCAGAAAAACGAATGGCAGGTATTGTGTGGGATTGGTGGTTCTCAGCTACAGCTATAGAAAGACAGAATGTTGCACTAGCGGGTCTAGCTACATTAGAAGTTTTGTTGCTTACTCAATTTGTTCCTGAACCTACTGATGAGTTAAAGCAAATAATTACTGATCTAACTAGGATGGAGTTGAAAGATCTAAAAGATCTAGATCAGTTTGGGTCCGAATACATGGCTAAAGTCTTTAAAGAAAAAATGAATAATGACCCTACTCAAAAGATTGCTTTCTTGTCAAAAACTACCTGGAAATCTAGGAGACATGATAATGAAAGATATAGAAGTTCAGAACAAAAAGATTGAACACATCTATTGGATAGATCTCCTCTTCAGGTGTCAGGAAAAAGTCAAATATTTATGTTGGCAAAAACAGGTTCATAATGTTTCTCCAAATCTGAATGTGTGTCGCTCTGTATTACCCTGGACTCCTTTCAGAAAAAGAAAAGCTAAGAAATATGGTAAATACAGAACAAAAAGAGTTGTTAACCCAAGAAGACCATTCAAAAAATTTAGATATGTGAAAAAGAGGAAACAGCCAAAAAGAGACAATGCTTGCTTTATCTGTAAGCAAGAAGGACACTTTGCTAGAAAATGCCCCAAGAGTTCCTCTAATAAATTGAAAGCCTGTTTTGAGATTGATGAATTTGCAGATAATTGGTCAGTAGTAGATTCAAATGATGAAGTATCTGATGTATACATATTCAAATGATGAAGTATCTGATGTATACATTTTGACTGATGCTTCACTATCTGATACTGATTCTCTTGATGAAATCAGCGAAAAAATGAATATTTGTTCTTCAGATTTTGAAAATGAATGTGAATGGGAAGAAGAAAATCATTATAGTAATGAAACTGACACAGATGATTACACAGACGAATACTCAGATAATTCTTCTGATGAAACTGTTACTCCAGCAGACTTAAAGGACTCATTTCCCAGTTTAAATTCTTTGTCTCCACAACCACTTGTGAGTTCTTTTTGTCCATATCCTAAAACAATTGCGTCTTCATCATCATCACTTCCTGTAAATAACACTGCTCTAGATGAAGAAAATGCTTTTCTGAAAAAGATAGTCAAATCCAGTAATCTGTTGTACATTCCCGTTGAAGTTCAAGTCCGTGGTGAATGGATCAGTGTTGATGCTTTTATTGACACTGGTGGTTCAAATAATCTTGCACGCCCATCTCTTTTTAAAGGTTTATGGAAACCTTTGCAGCATATTCTTGTTTCAGAAACAATTGGTGGATTCGTTAACCTTACCCACTATGTAGATAACATTTCTTTAAAACTTGGGGGGGTTACTATCAAAATCTCTGCTATTCAGCATTATGATGCTTCTGCAAGTCTATTTTTGGGAATGCCATTTATTAATTCAGTACTGCCTGTAACAATAAGTGAAGATAAAATCATTTGTAATGTTAAAAAGAAAGCAGTAGCTGTTCCAAGGTTAACAATGGCAAATTCAGAAGCCAGAAAAGAACAGAGTCAAAGGAAGGTAGGCTCTAAGAAAGTAAAGAATGAGTCTCACCATTGGAAAGAAGTATTAATGTTGTATGAGGCTAAATCACAACCTACTCAGAAAGCCAATAGAGATCCCAATTGGTCAGCTGAACAAACCAGTATATATGAAGAATTGTTGAAGTGTTGTTCAAACAACCCTCAGGCATTTTGGACTACAGAAAGTCCAAAACAAGAAATAATAACATTACATGATAATGGGGTAACCGGTAAATTGATACCATGCACCCCTGCTGAAGAAAGAGAAATGAGAAAGCAGATTCAAGAATTGCTAGATCTTCAGTTGATTGAAAGAAGTGAATCTCATTACTCCTGTTCTGCATTTCTTGTCAGAAATCACTCAGAAATTGTTCGCGGTAAGGATAGAATGGTTATTAACTACAAGCCATTAAATGCAATACCCAAAGGCTTTAATTATCTGATGCCTAGAAAAGAAACCATTATGCAGAAGATTCAAGGAAGTAAAATTTTTAGCAAATTTGATATGAAATCAGGCTATTATCAGATTCAGATTGCAGCAGAAGATTGCCACAAGACTGCTTTCACATGTCCTGCAGGTTTCTTTCAGTGGAAGGTTGTTCCTTTTGGTTTGAAGAATGCTCCTGCCTTCTTCCAAAGAAGAATGGATCATATCTTCAGTAAATATGATTTTATTGTTGTATATATTGATGATATTCTTGTACATAGCTCAGATCTAGAATCTCGTCTGAAACATTTGCAGATTTTTCTTGAAGAGGCCAAGGCACATGGTCTTGTTTTATCAGAGAAGAAAATGATACTCTTTCAAGAAAATATTGATTTTCTTGGAATTCATATTAGCAATGGAAAAATTCAGATGCAGCCGCATGTTCTAACAAAGTTGTCTGAATTTCCTGATCGCTTAGCAGATAAACACATGATTCAGAGATTTATAGGGATTTTGAATTATGTACATAAATATATCCCAAATCTCTCAGAAAAAACTGCTCCAATTCGACAGTATATTAATGGTGGCTGGTGAGATGAAGCTACTAAAGCGGTTCAATTACTAAAGCAAGAATGCCAGAGTTTGCCGGCATTAAAACCGCCAGGTAATGGATTTTTAATTTTACAGACAGATGCTTCAGATAATTTTTGGTCAGCCACACTTCTTGAAAGAATAAAAGTAGATGAGGATATTGAAGAAATTCTTTGTGCATATGCCTCGGGAGAATTTCAGAAACATCAAAAAGGTTATTTTCCTGCAGAAAAAGAAACCCTTGCTATTTTCAATGGAATACAGAAATTTGAAATTTATTTGGCTCCTGCTAAATTCTTAATCCGTACTGATTCCATGAACTTCAAATACTTCCTAAATGCAAAGATTTCAAAACAATTGGCTCGTGGAAGATTGTTGGCTTGGCAAATGTGGTTTCAGATGTATGAATTTGATGTCGAATGGATTCCAGGAAACTCTAATTTCTTGGCAGATGCTTTAACAAGAGAAATGAATAAAGCTCACGGGTTGCCAGGAAGAACTGGAATTTTTGATCTACAAGAAGAAGATTCATTGTTAACTTTTGTCATTAGATGGCATATACTTCAACAAGTTGCCAGCGACCTCACTGAAGAAATCAAGAAAATTGTTGGTATGAGACTCCGAAGAAACCAGTGGATCCAAAACTGCCAAGCATGGCAGGCAAAAAATGTTGGAATATTCCTAGGGTTAGATGAAGGCTTAATAAAAGTCTTTCCTCTTCCAAACATGAAAGTCAAAGTTTATTTTAAAACCCTAGATGACTACTGGACAAAGGAGTACACAGAAAAATCTATCAAAATTTTGAAAACTTTAAATTACTACCAAATCATTGGAGTAATTGATTTTGCCCTTTCTGTTTATACCTCTGCTAAAATGCTTGATTTAGAAGAGATAAATATGACTGAGGGTGTTCAAAGATTTCTCGTCTCTCTTAGAATTCTTGACCTATTTGAAGAAATGGAAGCAGCTTTTCTACAAAGACATGATGAAAATTATTCTGCTATTGATTCTTTCCCACAGTATGAATTATTTCAGCCTTTTGCAGATTGGGAGATACAAAATGGAAAATGTCAAAAGAAAAGTATGATAAGATCATCCCAATGCATTGAAAGAACTCTGCAATATTTAAGGACATTCACAGCACCATGGGATCATCACAGTTTAGAATTTCGAAGCCCAATAGAACCAAATCCTTTTGCACAAATGTATTCTTCATCGGTAATAAATGAACCTCAGATTGCGAACAATCCAGATCAAGTCAAAAGAATTACTGGTTGGCTTAAAGAATATGGTAAATTGACGTTGCAAGAAAAATTGTCTATGATCAGAACATTAGATAAGATGCAAGGACCAAAAGCCACCTTTGATCTTTGGATAAATCCGAAGAATCTGGTTACATTAAGAATTTTACATGGCAATTGGAACGAGGATATAGCATATTTGATTAATTTGCTATTATCTAATCATGTATGTTCTTCAATAGTTTTCACAAAAGGATGGCAGCAACAGAATGACATCAGCCAGTATTGCAGGATTTGGGTGAGATATTGTATTGAAAGAACAGTGAGTATGTTTCAAATCTTCAAATGGGAATTTCTCGACGGGGTAGAATTATCTGTCCAAAATCTGCCCGATTTCAGGTCACGAAAATCAGATCCTTTTCTCGGGATTGAGATAGATCCTATGGCCTACATCAATAGGTGGATAGTAAAAGACACTAAGTATCTGTTCCCTCACAAAAACCTTTATGTCACAACAGATACAATCAAATTCGATACAGGACAATCATCTAGAGCTCCACTAAAAAACGAATCTACTTTAACTATGGCCAGCACTAAAGGAAAAGAGAAAGTGGAAGATTCCTTTGAGAAGGACACTTTGTTTGTCGACACGTATGAAGATGCCCAGATCAATAATATTGATTGGGAACAAAGGTATCTTGATATTTTGGAACAACAGTACTATGAAAACAAATCATCGTCCGAATTTGATCCGGGTTCTGATATTGAGAGTGACAGAAGTTCGACATGGTAGTACTTTTTACTGTTTGAAATGCGCGTGCTTTTGTTAGTGCGTTTGTATCTTTTATATTATTGAGTTGCATTATTGTACTCGAGAATATTTGAGCAG
>APFE031275457.1:0-14157 GCA_000404065.3 Pinus taeda | reverse complement strand
TGTATGCAACACCTTTTGAGGTAGAGGAGGAGCCATCACTCGACATCTAGAGTGGGGATACTAATCCTCGACCTCTCCCTTGGCTTATAGGAGTGGAAACCTTGCTCACTTGTTGTCTCGACAATGCTCCTCTGTGGCCTCATCTGATGGGTAATTGGCTCCACAAGGGTTCTTCTTCTTCATCATCTTCCTTTGTGGTTGCTCTCCTAGCTTCGCGGGTGGTCTGCCAATGGAATTTATGTTATTGTCCGCTGGAGGGATCGATCCTCAACCTTTATTGGTCCCCGACGAAAATGGGGAACTCCATACCACCATAGAAGAAGAATAGGGGAAGTTGTTACTATCCATATAACACCTCGCATCCAAAGAAATGCTTATGGTTTTTTTATTTTATTTTAGGGTATTTATAGTTGGCTATCCCCTGCCTCTTCCCCTACCCTACATAGCACCTCTACCTCTGTCTCTATCCCTTCCTCTGGACCCCCCACCATGCCCACCAGGCCCTTCTATAATTCTGGTTTCCTCTGCCCACTTGGTCAATATGTTTAGTGCTTGCTTCATAGCATCCTTGCCCACAAGTCTAGGAGTAGCAGATGTAGGCACCGAGCTTGGCCTAGCCTACTACCCATCTATGGCTCACCTCACAGGACAGGCGTGCCGGTTTTCTTCGATTAAATTTGTTTCGGTTTGTGTTGGCAGAGGGAAAACATGCATACTGCATCCATAACCTAACGTTCCTCTAAATCTAAGCACTGAAGGTAGAACTTTTGCAAGTTCTTCTGAGATAGGCATTACGGGTTGCTCTGATCGTTTGAGAAAGATGGCCTTCATGGGAGCTCGAGAAGGGCTTTCTTGCAGGGGTCTTAACTCATTCTCTTCTAGAGATGGGATTTTTCCCCTTCCTCACTCATGGCCCACCCCGGAAGTAGGGGAAATTTCAATTACCCATGTTTTGAAAGGATTGTATGTGACACCTTCTGAAGTAGAGGATAAGCCATCGCCCGACATCTGGAGTGGGGACACCAATCCTCGACCTCTCCCTTGGATTACAGAAACACAAACCTTGCTTACATGTTGTCTCAGCGATGGTCCGCTGTGGCCTCATTCAATGGGTAATTGGCTCTGCGAGGGCTCTTATTCATCATCATCTTCCTCTTGCAGTTGCTCTCCTGGCTTTGCAGGTGACCTACCGATGGCATTGTTGTCGCTGCCCGCTGGAGGGATGGATCCTCAAACTCTATTGGTCCCTGACGAAAACGGGGAACTCCATACCACCATAGAAGAACAGTAGAGAAATTTTTTATTATCCATATAACACCTTGCATCCAGAGAAATTCTTATGGTTTTTTACTTTATTTTAGGGTATTTTTAGGTGGCTATTTCATGGAGGATTTGAACTGATAATGTTTTAGTAAATATATTTTAATAGTATACATATTCACTATAAATTTAAAACCCCATAACCAATATGTAAATATTTTGATATGTTTCCATCAAGCATTCTCTCTTAGCAAACTGTGGATGGTTACAGATACTCAAACTACCCATCATGACAGAGATACAAGAAATTACTCTATTGCAATCAATAAACATGATTGCATCCTATCCATTTTCAAATTTAAAGTCAAGGTGAATTTCTAATTGTTTCCATTATTCTCTTGGAGATTTGACAAATATCACATTGACTTCAATCTCTTCACTCCACTGCAAGTTGCTACATTGGAGGAGTTGCAATAACAACAATATTCTTAACTTATTATGCAAAGAGGGAAAAAACACATGATTGGGGTTTCACTGGTTACGAGAGAAGGGGAATTGAAGCGGTTGTATCCCCTGGACCTATGATAAGTAATTTTCCAACATTCTCTTATGAAGAACTTCGACAAGATACAAATTTCTTCCACGAGGAAAAGGAAATTGCTGTTGGGGGATATGGGTTGGTCTATTTAGGAAAACTTTGGGACGGATGAACTTTAATGGTGAAGAGATTGTATCAGGAGAACTCTAGTATATTTGAGCAGTTTATTAACAGCGTAGCCATATTTTCATCATTGAATCATCCATATGTTGTTTGTCTTTATGGTTACACCCTTGCAGAGAGTCCAAAGCTACTTCTAGTATATGAATTTGTTTCAAATGGGAACTTGGCCGATCATCTTCATGGCAATCACAAATTTCTCAAAGGATTTACATGAATCACTCACTTGAACATTTCCATTTAAACAACCAAGGCCTTCGTGTTCCTTCATAGTATCGATCCACTTATATTTCACAAAGATGTGAAATCCTCTAATATTCTATTGGATGAGAAATTCAATGTCAAGGTTGTATATTTTGGTCTTTGCAGAGTAGTGCTTGTAAATGGCTCACCTGTGACTACCTCCCCACAAGGAACACCACGGTATGTGGACCTAGAGTAGCATGTTGTCTATCAGCGGATAGAGAAATCATATGTGTACAACTTCGGGGTCATTTTGGTTGAGATCATCTCTGCCAAATTAGCACTAGACATATATCAGAATTGAGGAGAAATCAACCTTGTCTTCATGGAAATATCGAAGATCCAAGAAGGGGCTTTGGATGAACTATTGATCAACAACTAGACAATGAAAAACTGATGAGGTGAAGGTCATGGTAAGTGTAGTTGCAAAACTAGCCTTTAGATGTTTGGCGTCAGAGAGTGATGACATGCCACACATGAAAGTTGTTGTTGCCTAGCTTGAGCAAATAAGGGTTTCCTTTCCAACTCCATATGAACATTGGGGCATCAACAAACAACCATCATCTCCGACCTCAAAATGGTGATGGAAGAAATTTGATGGAGTAATATTTTGATGATGCCAGTCTATGGTATAATGGGATAATATTCTACTTAGAGACTTATATTTTTTTTATTTTAAATATCCAAATACAAGTTAATCCTAGCAACTCTTATTGTTGTAAAATATAAACACTTGATGCTCTGTTTTAGTCATTGCATGTTGTTCCTAATAGGATAAATGTTTTCATAAATAAGTCTCCCACTTTGAAATTTATCCTCATTGTTTAATGCTTTTAAGTTCTCGTCTTACTAGCCAACAAGAAAGGTGCTTGATAGTAGTCGTTTGTACCCACCATTACTTAAAAAAAAAAAAAAAAAAAAAAGTCTCTTTATCCATTACAAACTGTGAACAAAACCTGCCCACCAACTCCCAGTCAACCCTAGTGCAAAATAACACTCTAAAGTAAAAATTTTCCTGCACTTTTTTCCATTCAAATCTCCTTATCACAAGCTGCGAAAAATGTCCCTCATGAAATTTGAAACTGGGTAGAGGAGACAACATCTCATTGTACCAACCACTAAGTAATGGAATGCTAAGATTTATTTCCAACATGGTCACATAAAGAGTAGTTGGTGAGACATTAAGGGACTTGTGTACTTTGAAATCCAATGGAAATGGGAGACTCACACGACAGTCAAGGATGATATATTTCCAATAGTTGAGGGGATGTTTCCTATGAACGAATTGTCATAAAATAAAAATGTAATACTTACAAGTGACCAGAATTAACAAGCTCCTTCAGCGCGACAGAAAATTCTCCACTGATGGTATTGTTGGACAAATCGAATAGTAGAGACTCATAATATTACTCAAAGAAGGAGGAATACTTCCCGATAAATCATTTTCCCTACCAGAATCAACAAGAAGTCACGATGTCACAAATAGTACTTGTTCATAAAAATAAGGGTTTTTTTGGAGTATTTTCTTACAGAGTAACCAGTTCCTACAATTTACCCAATTCCTTCGGAATATGCCTAGAAAACCTACAATCTGTCAATATTCTAAGACGAGCTAAAAATTATTCGATTGTAAAGTATTCGAACAAAAATACCAACAATTGAATTACAAGGTTCAAACAGCTTACAACATGTGAAGGTATTGCAAATCTCCCAAAGTACTTGGAATCAATCCTATCAGGCCTAGATTGTATGACAAATCCCTGCAATGATGACTTTGTTAAGTCATTCTACTTATTATACCCTCTTATTTACCATGCAAACCCAAGAGGTTTTTGTTAATATTATTCTAATTACATCTAAAGAAGGAAGATGCTCTTTATAGAGGGTAGCACTAAAAGATCCATCCCCATTACACTGTGTGTTTAAATGTTGGATAAAATTTACATGGTGCATTGACGACATTAAAAAGAAATATTATTTCACCCCGGTAAACAAATCTTTGATATACATATGGGGGGGGAGGGATGTTCAGACAAGTGAACTCTATTTCACAACCTCAATATTCATTGGAGAAATGGGTTTGGATGGTATCAACTCTGTGGTACCCTTGCGATTACTTCATCAATCAACTTATAGAACTTATAGTGCTAAAAGCCACCCAATTTCAATCAACAATTGTCCATTGAGATTCATTGAAGATAGAGTCTTGTAAAATTTTATCCATGGAAAGATTCAATCAGAAGAAACTCCCAATGTTTTCTATAGAGCTCAAGCAATTTCCATGAACGACATGGATATGCATCTAGAAGATGAGATGTTGTCATGATTTGAAACCAAGAAGCACAAAATACTTACAAATAAGTTATTCAGTTACTGACGCAATAAATGCCATCCCATTTTAAACCACACGGATCTCGGCCTTTCCATGTGCATAATGTATTTCCCAATTGATTTTGTATCAGTAACAGTGTGTCTACTGAACACATTGAAATGCATAATTGCCCACTTACATCAACATTAACACTATTAAAAAATTTCATAAATAAACGTACTTATTAGGTGCTCATTGACCAATATCAATAGTGCTCACCATCGCTGATGTGTGTAAATGATGTAGTAAACACAAAAGAAGAAAGAAAAGGCATGACACGAAGGAGCAAAGTGGATGCAAAGAGAGAAAGAGAGACATGGTTGACACAGATACCAGTGAAACAAAAACATGAAACATAAACGTATCAGATATCATCTACATGTTTTGAGCTTTATGTCATGTGAAATTATGTTGGGGTTAATTTCCACATCTTTCCAAATCAGTTTGCATTATATGGGAAATATGATGGTGGGATGGTTTATGAAAATTGTGGAATTGAAAATTACAAAATTGTGCAATTGAAAATTGCAGAAATAAATTTAGGAACAAGACTCACTTTTAATTAATGGTGGGACGTCAATGAGTAGTGTGACTTTTTATAATCAAATGATATAATTGTATTGTTATTATTTTATTTAAATTTTGATTTTGATGGAAATTTAATATAGTTTTTTTCTTTTTTTTTTAATTAAACGATGATATAAATTTTATTGTTATTGTTTTATTTAAATTTTGATAAAATGAGAAGTCATAAGCTTTATGTATTTATAATTATTTGAAATATAGTTTAATTTGGTTTTCTTTCAACTATTTAGATAGATACAATTTTTTAACCAAAATTTTACATTTTTAATTTAATTATTAATAATAATTAAGCCAATGGTAAAAATATAATCTCCATAGAATATTTTATTTTCAATGATTCTTTATATGTCATGGTTCTTTTTGAATTTATGCCTTAGGACATTTCCTTTGGAACATTTGGTGCAATTGCTAGTAATATTACTTCAAAAATAAAGTTATATTTTAATCAACTTTTATGATTTTTAATTTTGGTAAAACGAAATGTATTATAAAGTAAATTTGCATGCTTATCAATGTTTATTAGCCATTTAATTTATATAACAAAAGTAGATTTAATTTAATTCAAAATCAAATCAACTTTTTACATTAAAACAAGTTCAGGTGGTGGCATATCACTGCTTATTTATATATATGAATTGTGTGCATATAATTTCTATTTTATTTGATTGAAATGATATGTGTGAAGATGAAATTTTTTGAAAGAAATTTTTTTTTGACATTTTTCTTGTTCCACATAAATTGTAAAAAAATGATCCTCTATTTTAACTTTAATGAAAAAATAAATAAATAACTTCAAAAGCAGCTTCCCACTCCAATGAAAAACTATCACAAAAAAATAAAAAGAACGAGGTTAACTTCAATAAGAAAATATTGGCAAAAATATTTAAAATTTTCACTTATTAACAATTATACAGAGTTACCAAACATTTTACAGTTATGATTTTTTCTGTCGAACAAGAGTTCAAGACTCTAAACTATTTGTACAACAAAACTTTATAGTCTGGCAATCCCTCCGATATTAATCTTCAATTAAACAAAAAAAAAAATTAAAATAAAAATTTCATTACAAAAATAAAATAGCTAATAAAATATTGTATGATTGAATGCCATTACAAACATTAAGAAATATGATTAATTAATATTATTTATATTAACACATTTAGCTATGTATGTTTTATTTTTATTAATATTATATATGATTTATAATTGAATTTATTAAAATATAATTTTAATATAATAAATAATTATTTTAAATTGAAAATATTGTAAAATTTATAATTAAAAAAATAAAAAAAATAAAAACAAAAATTAATCTAATGGAAAAGAAGTTTACTAAACAATCTATAATAAACTTCTCCCATCATCTTATAAATAAATAATTTTAAATAATTATAAATAATAAATAAAATAATAAATTCTTAATATTAAATTAAATATAAACGTTATAAATTTCAATAAAAAATAAATTTAAAATAAACAGACCAATACCCACACAAAAATAAATTTAATAAGTTATACATAAAAACCAAAATAAAAATTTCTATTATATTTTTAGTGAAAAAAAAAACATAAATACAGAAGGAAAAAAATGAAAACAAAACTAATATGGAGCAAAACTTAGAGGGGACTATATGCTGCCTCTCTTTTTCCGTAATCTGATTGTAGTACGTTGGAAACAATGGTAGGAGAACTTTTTAAAAGCATATTGGAAATGTTTCCCGTAATATAAAGGCGAACGTCCATTGAATTTAAGCAAACCTTAAATCACGTCAATTCTTTTTTGCCTTAGTTTCTAGTCAATCACATATTTTCAAAATAATTTTTACAAACCTTGTTTAAGAATCACAAGAATATCTCAATTATTTATATATGGGGATTCACAATATCATCAATTATGTGTAGGGAAATGTAAATATTTGACATCTACATTTATAAAGTTGGCTCAAGAACATCGAATATCTCATGAAGATTTTCTAAAGTATAATCATTCAGCGTATTAGTAGGGAATACAACACTACCACAAATAAAATGTCTAAATTTGGTATTACTGCGCAACAGGATGGGATGCACATTGAGCCGGTGATGGGGGGATTTACATTGGATGTTGGTCTTCTTCCACTACCCTAAAGTTGTTATTATGATGGGTATTCTCTATTTTTTGGGATTTACATTGGATGTTGGTCTTCTTCCACTACCCTAAAGTTGTTATTATGATGGTTATTCTCTATTTTTGTTATTATTGTTTGTTGCACTGTTTTGGGATTATCTTTGTATCTTGCTTTAATATGTGAACCCTAAAGTTGTTATTATGATGGTTATTTTCTGTTTTTGTTATCACTATTTGTTGTATTGTTTTGGGATTATCTTTGTATCTTGCTTTAATATGTTAATTTGTGGATATTTCAAAAAGATGCTACTCGGAATGATTTTGTAACACCCCAAGCTGCATAAACAATTACTATGGTTACTAAGTTTCATTTTATCTTTCATTGCATTAATTTTCTTACTTTATATTGTTAAAGTGATAAATGACTAAGGCTAGAAGGTCTGGATATTTCTTTTGTTACCTAACTAATGGATAATTAGGAGTTAAGGTATTTTTACAAAAGACTGTTTGAAACAAGTTAAAAGAAACAGTTAAAAAGAAAATAGTTACTTATATGTTCTTGGGGAAAGGGAATATAGAAATGGGAAGAAGTCCGGGTAGGGGATGATTCCTTGCGCTGGGTGAAATAGACTAGTGGGAAAAATGCTCCAGAACAGTCTGCGAGGTACTGGACTTGAGGCTGGATAGTGAGTCCTAAGGCCCAAGGTACCCAACCATAGCTGGACTTATTTCAACTGTGACAAGAAGGAAGTGCTCAGAGGAGAGTCTAGACGTAATTGCTAGACTTGCGGTTGGGAGGCGAGACTGTCCAAACAGGAACAAAGTTGTATTATTACAAGTCCTTCTAACAAATAAGTGATTCAAGTCTATATCTACAAATTGTTGGTAGAATACAAAGAAATACTAATTAATTTGATAGAATTACTTCAAAAGAAAAATTGCATTAAAATGCATATAGGTAGTGCACAAAATTGAAATGCCTACATTTAATAGAACTTATAGTGAAAGATTATATATCAGTATTGCATGGTCTAGTATTTTTCCGCATTATATAAATACACAAACTCTTGAATTTTATAACAATAGACTTGTTATGATAACAGGTACAAACTTCTGAATGAGTAAATCAATAAGATGCAGAAGGCCAATATTTTTCCGCTTAACTAGAAATCATTACCTAATCATTTTGTTTTTAATTTTCAAAAGGAAAATAGAAATAACCTTTACCAGTCATTACGATGACAGAGAGAATCAGTAAAAAAAAAGTACATTTACAGGAAAGTGCTTTCTTTATAAAAAGATAACGAAGGAATGAACTTAAATAAAGTTCTTCAAGTCAAACAGAGGATTGTAACTTCTAAAAGCTCAAATCAACCAAATAAGTAACAGTATGGGCTCTTCGGCCTGAAAACTTCATAACTATAAAACAACAGTAAATTCTAAAGACCTGAATCAATCATAAAGTAATAGTGTTGGCTCCTCAGCCCGAAGACCTCATGATCTTAAAACAACTAAACTCTTGAATCACTTAAACATAATTATCCGCTAATTATCTTTCGTAGAAATACATTTCGCTAAATAGCAATCGAAACTCAGAACAAGCAATACAAAAATATATGTAGCGCCTGATGAGCACTAGTATTGCAACAAGAACGTTGCAACTTTTGGGGCTACCAACTTTACTTTATCAACCCGGGGTTCGTACAAACTTGGAGGTGACAATGTTGTATACACAAGTATATGTGATGGGTCCGCTCTTTGTCAATGCTAAGCTGGCGATAGACCACTTATGGTTTTTCAAACCAGACTTCTATTGATTTAGAAGAAGCTTGATTACCAATGAGAGAAAAAATGAAATTTGCACTAAAAGAATTGTTGTCTACTCTAGTAAGGAAAAAACTGAAATCAAATGCTAAACACACCATTCATCTAACTAACTACTAAGAGACTTTGCTTCAAAAGAACGCTAATTTAATATATGTGCAATCCTACTATCCTAGGCATGCAATTTGAAACATCCAAACATTCTATTGTTGTGCATGTAAATGGACAAAATAAGTATTTTTTCCTTTTTGTCTTTTTTGTGTGAAAATGTGAATGCTAACTCCTCTTGGTGGTGTGGTGGGTGGATTAGGGATTATGGTGAATGGTCAGATGGCTTAGGAGGAAAGTAGAGGTCTTCTCTTATCTTCCTAGCGGCTTTTTCGACATTTCAGCCTCAAAACAAGCCACTACAGATCAACCTACAAGATGTCCTAATGCTCCTACAAGATCCCCTGTATTCCTACATGATACAGCAGAGAGAAAAAGGAGGGATTTGGAAGGTGATGTAAGGCTTAGGGAAGGTGAATGGTGGGTGAAATGAGGAAAAGGAGTGCCTAGCACTCCTTTAAAGCTCAAAGCAGAGTTGTGAGATGCTTGGATTTGCTCAACAAGCTTGAAGAAGTATTCTTATGGAATGATGAATTTGGTGAGGGATTTAGCAAAAGAAAGTGATAACTATGGATGGATGAGGTTGGGATGGGGTTGCCAGTCATGAAATCTCTTTGTACTGTTGAAAATCCTGCACTGCATCAATCACTGACATTTTATCCATGAATCATGTTAAACAAGAAAGCTTTTCAATTAACTAAGGAAAAACATAATTTTATTATATAGTTGCCTATGCATGGGAAATCTTGCAGAATGATGTGAAACCTTTATGAAATCTAATGCAAGGATGAAGACATTAGAAATGACAATTAAATCCTTGTTGGGTCTTGAAAATGTCATTCATTTCTATTACACTTTCACTATTATGTCCATTATATCACCTCCATTTCACTACTATGTCACTACATTCATCCCACTCTCATTATCATTGGGCCACATTTATGTTTTTCCAAACTTTATTAATTCTTAGCCTTTTTAAGTGAATTTGTGGTTAAAATTAGAAAATAATGTGCATATGCTTATACCTAACAAGTGGATTGAGATTGTTGACATGTGTAGGTCAAAAGGAGGCTTCTAGAAGACCTTTATGTGGCACCCTAAGGCCAAATTCGAATTTGAGCGGAGAGAATCATGGGATCATGAGGATATGTGTCACATCTCCTAATTGTATTGATACTCTAAGAAGACATGTGTCTTATCAGTTCCTATTTTGATTAGGACTCTAAAGGTAGAGGGAGAAATTCATGAACTCTCATTAATTAAATGGCTTCTCATCTTTTTGTATAAATAGGAGATCTCTCTCCTTCATTTTTTAACTTAGCCTTTTAGTTCTTAAGCTTGCAGCTTTTTGGTAGTCTTTAGCTTGGAGCTTGTAGTTCTTCTTTGATGGCTTTGGAAAGCTTTGTTGTACTTTGTAATTTTGAATGATTTGAATAAAGCTTTGATGTTCTCAGCATGGAAGGAGATGTGAAGTAGATGTCATGGAGAACATTATAATGTAAGGTAGAGTAGATTTTATTTTGAAGTTTTGCTTTGATTTCATTCAAGTATGTCATTTTATTGCTTTCAAGTTTGATAGTTTAAATTTTCCATTCATGCAATTTTAATTCATGCAAGCGTGTTCAACCGGTTGATTGTAGATTTATCTAACTGTGTAATTTATGCTTGACAAAATATTCCAAGAAAGTAGTCTTCCTATTTTCTGATTGGTGAATTGGAGCATAAAAAACACAGTATATTAGTTTTCTTCAACTGGTTGATTGTAGATTTATCTAACTGTGTAATTTATGCTTGACAAAATATTCCAAGAAAGTAGTCTTCCTATTTTCCGAATGGTGAATTGGAGCATAGAGAACACAATGGATTATTTTTTCTTTACATGTTCTTGTTTTTTGCGTAGTAAGATACTCATTACATAAGTTCATGTCTCATTGAGTCCTTTCCTTGCTTTTTGCGTAATAGGATATGTTATCACCTAGAGCTGCAGTGTTATGTACATAAAGTTGTCCATAAATTTTTGTTCTTTGTTGTCCAAAAATAGGTGTCTAATGGTTATTGCCCTATGTGTGTTACTTAGGGATTGAGTTTTATAAAGGTACTCATATGAATCATTTTAAAAAACCGTTAGCTATCCTCCATCATGATTATATGAGATATATCTTGTCTTGTATACGTCACTGGGTCTTTTCGCGTTTTCACAGCGAAATTCTTATTGGTTGATTTTGCAGCGCAATGATGTCTTAGTCCTGTCACAGCATGTCATTAACCAGCGATTTTGTAGCGCATGTTGTCAACTCATATCTGTCTGGGCTACGAAATCGCGGATTCGGGGATTAAAACAGCACTGATTCTTAGAATGTCATGTCTGAGGGATGAGTCAGTATGTCCGTCCGTTTAATTGTCAGAATGGCGTCCTTTCAAGTAAGTGTAAGCCATTATTTCCCCAATAGGTTCATGACCGCGCACCCAAAATCATTCAAATGGTCTGTAATGTCGGTAGTGGTATGATGTTTGTTAATGCTATATGAATTGGTCCGTTTGCATGATAAGACTGTTAAGAGCAGAGGAGCCCAAGTTCATTCTCTATAAGGAACCTGATTGCAAGCGAGCCGACGTTCAAAGTTTGAGTTTGCATTTGAAGATTGAAGCTGTTAGTGTTTCTCTGCGCTAAGGAGTTCAGAGCAAAATGGAGAAGAAGGGGCATCGGTCTGGAAGGTGTCAGACAACTGAACCTGTGGGATTGGATCTCGCATTGAGAGATGAAGGTGTGAGACAAGCCTTTCAGAATGCTGGTTGCTGGTCTTTTTGTGAAAAGCTACAAGGGGGGCATGCTGAGGTAACCAAAGCATTTGCCTTAAATTTTATTGGTTTAAGTTCTAAAGTAGCTATGCTAGACTTCCCTGTATCTTCAGAGGTGATTGCTAGGGTGACTGAAATCCCGAGAGGAGGGCAGGAGTGGTTCAAAAATTTCAAATTTGATATGAACCCCTGCAAGGAGTTCCTGAAGGAACCTTATGTTAATGAAGATCTCACAAAGGCCGTGCCAAGGCACTATGTAAAAGAACATTATGGACTCCTAACATGCATACAGAAATATTTAACCTGTGAAGGGAGGTATAACAAGGTCTACTCCTATCATTTCAAACTACTGCTGCATTTTACAGGAAAGGCATTTATAGATCTCCCATTTTACTTGTTTCGTAGTCTTAGTAAGATGTGTGACAAGATTCAATTGAGGAAAGATGAATGTGAGACATCAATGTTTCACCATGGTCTAGTAAAACTGTTAGTGCTGGATAACTTGCAAAGAATTGGTCGGGATTGGGATTCATTTATCTTTATAGCTGGTTTTCAAAGTAAGACAGGCCTCACCCCACTGCCTGTTAGAGAAAGAGAGAGGTTGACTAAAGAACCTACTCTTGCTGAATTAAAAAAGGAAATAAAAGGCAAGAAGAAAACCAAGATTCAGTTGAAGGAATTAATAAAGCCATCAGTTATTAAAGAGACACCGCAATCATCACCAAAGGATAAAATCAAGCATAAGAAAAATGCACCAGGGTCAAGTGGAGTTGAACAGGTGTCAAGAGTCAGAACCAGAAGTCAGTTAAGTAAAGAAAAAGGCAAATCAATAGCTGTGGAAGAAACCCCTATATCAAAAGCCAGTTTAAATGATTTGCTTGAGGCAATTGATTTTGAGCAAGCGAAATCGGTGCAGGTTGAGTCAATGCCTATTGACCTAACTTAGTCATCACCTGATAGCACCAAAAATTCAAAGGCCTCAAAAAGGTTAAGGTTTGAGGAACCTGGTAATGAATTTATATTCAAACCACGAAGGCCAGTCACCAGGAGGCAAATTAAAGTAGCTGAGCAGTTGCACAGGGAAGAGGTAGCTATGAAGGTACCTGCAAAAAAAGTAATTGAACAAATGCCTAAAGCAGAGAAGGCAGAGGAAATGAAAAGAAAACCATACACAAGAAGACAAGCCAAAGAAATGGAGAAGCAGCTACCCAAAACAGAAAAAGCAAAAGAAATCAAGAAGAAAGATATGAATAAAAAGGTCCCCATTGCCAAAGAAATGATGACTTCATCTTCAAAAGAACAATGGGAGACAACCGAGAAAGAAATGGATAATATGGAGAAAGCTGTAGTAGAAATCGCAGCCATGGAAAAGGAGGTTGCAAAACTTAAAGCTCAGCTAAATAAGTTAGCTGCCAAATAAAATTGCAAATTTTAAAAGTCAGGTGCTACCCCAAGATTTTGTTTTATTTTTCTTATGTTCATTGGTTTTTGAGGCATGTAAGCACGGAACATAAAATCAAGATAAATTAGGAGTTTTGAAGCTAGAAGCGAAGCTGTTGCAGTCACAAAGAATATTGATAGATTTAGTGAAGACTGTGTTTTTGAAAAGAACAGCAGTTTCGTAGCGCGCTACGAAACTGCTGTAGATGCTGTTTTTTGAAAAAAATAAGTCTAATGATGAGGTCAGCAGATTTTGGAGAAAAGGGCTAATGAACATCAAGGAACCAGATGAGGCTATCAGAGCCATTCAAACATTGACAAGTGTCCATCCTTTATAAAGGTAAAAAAATTTGTCTTAAGCTAGAACTTTAATAAAGGTACTTTATTACCTATGGTTAGGGTTTGGCTGAAGATGCATACGAAGAGGTTGGCTTGTACACTTGTCCATTCAACAAGGCTTCCAGCATACCTGGAAAGCTAGTGATGCTCATCAAATTTGAAGCATTAAATAGCTGGGAACACATGCCTAAACTTTCGAAGGATGATGGGAAACAAAGACCGTGAAAATAGGGGATTATCATTATGATACATGAACTATCAGCACGTTCAACATTCAAAGCTAATTTGGTTTCATACATCCTTATCTCAGCAATCATGGCCATAACTAAAGGAGACAGCTGTTGAAGACCTGGAAAGGAATCA
>APFE031275455.1:145077-168463 GCA_000404065.3 Pinus taeda | reverse complement strand
TCCTAATTTGACTTAATCCACCATTCTCATTAGTTTATTGCATGTTTTTTATTATATTTATGCTAATAGAGTGAATTGGGTTAGTCATTATGCCAACAAGTCTAATGGGTACTTTGTGTATTGTTTTGGTCAATTTTGAGACAAAATCAAAGGTTTTAATGAGCACTTGGCAGCCAAATTCGTGGAAGAACAAGGGAGAGGATTTTTAGGAAGGTGTCCCCTTCATTTATGGGCCCTTACCTCGAATTATCCACCATCATCTCGGAGTTCAAGGGCCACCAAATCAATTATCACAAGGGCAGTCGAGCAAGTGCTAGTAAAAGTGTTGTTAACTACAAATTTTGGCAGCCGAGTTCCTAAAGTTTAGGAGGGTTGTTGGGGTCCTCAATTTGTATAAATAAGAGGGTTTAGGGCCTCATTTTGGTTAGCCCATAGTTAGTTAGTTTGTAGTTCGATTTTAGTCAGTAGATTAGCTTTGCATTTCAGCACCTTTTCAAGCTTTCCCTTGTGGACAATTTTTGATGTAACTCTTCTTTTCTTGCTCAATAAAGATGAATCCAGCTTTGCACTAGCTCCAAATCTCTCTTAGGAGGCTGTCACTCTTGGGGTTGGGCCCATCTCAAGTGCCCAGTACCTCCTTTGTTTACCTTTATGTGTTTTTGCTGCATTCTTAAAATAAAATCTGCTATTTAGATTTAAATCTTGCTTTGTTATTTAGATTGCTTTTGATGATTAAAAAGTATTCTTATGTTCATATTGAGTTGATAGGTTATTAACAGGGAAGAGATTCAGAAAAAGGCCATCAAGCACCTTTGATTTCACCTCTCCCGCAGTGGGATCAGAAGCTGGGATCAAGGTGACCTTGTTGCCAACAAAAACACAGTCTTTGCTTCATCATGCAGTCATTAGTGTTCAATTTTTATTTGCAGAAGTTGGTTACATGTTCAGAGTCTTGATTGCTTAGTTTGCATAGAATTTCACATTATTTCATTTCGAATAAACTTCTATTCATTTCCTTTTGTTGTTAGGTCAGATTAGAGTGAAGTAACTAGGTCACAGGTTTTATAAGTGTTTGTTTGTTCAGTTTGAAAAACCACTTGTAGAGTACCTGTTATCCTTCCTTACTTGCCCATACTCCATCCAACCTACCTGCTTCACCCTTCACTTAGAAACCTTACCTTACATTTTCCTCATTCACTTACTTTTCCATGATTCTCATCTTCTTGTGCAACATCGTTTCATCCCTCCTTGAACAAATCTCACCATCTGCGCCACTCCTCGACTCCATCCTCCAAGTCTTGAACTCCCCTACACCCCTATTTCACCTCCATACTCATTCCTCCACATTTTTCCCTCCATCCATTCTCCAAAATCCTCTTTGGGAACATCTGTAGCAATTACAGAACATCCTGTAGAAATTCCAGAACATCCTGTAGAACCCCTGCAGACTTCCTGTAGAAGCTCACGAAAGCGATTTCTTAAGATCCGATCACTGTGAAACTCTCAGGAAGGGTGCTAGGGACCCATTAGGACCTCTTCTAACCTTCCCAACCTCCTACAAGCATTTTCTCCCACCAATCCACCTCTGCACAGTCAAAAACAGTGAAAGCACATGCATGGTAAATTTGACAACTTAATCAAAAATACAAAAAGATGTTTTCTTCAGATAGAAGTAGTTTAGACACGTGTATTTTACCTTCCTAGAAGTAATGGAATCTCTTTCAGTAGCTTTCATCCTCTTTTTTGCATCAGTAGGGCTAGCTGGTAAAATTAGGGTTTGCATTTCCTTTCTGCTCTTCGCTTCTTTCTGCAAGTAGATTAGCCTCCTTTGAGTTAGCCTTCATCCATCAATTAAAAAGCTTCTTCTAAGAGCTCATAGAAGTTGGCTTAAGCTCCTAGCGAACTTGTGCCAACTGGCCAAGTGACAGCTGTGGCAAGAGCTAGTACTTGTGCATACAGCATCGTCGCTTCCAAGTTTGTTACAAACTACTAGGTTGATAAAATTAAAGAAGGGAGTCATGGGAGTTGCAACATTATTGTTGCAATACTGGGGCCCACCAGCTATCACCTCATGTTCTGGTATTTTCTCACATGTACTTTCTACATTTGAACATGAATATGATTATCCTCTTGTTGTGCACTTGGTTGCAATGGAAGTCCTCCTATACTCTAAATGGAGTCTTCTACTTATTAGGGTAGAATATGGTAGAAGAATAAAGAAATGCCATGAATAAAGTTGTTACAACAATGCAATTGGGGTTTTGACTTACTGAAACGGCTTTTGATCCACATTGGTTGTTAACACACACATCTATGACAAATCTCGTTAAGTATGATTCACTCTAATACCTCATGATTTTTGCAAAAGTAACCATGATTAACCACTCTAATGAAGTTTTCATCTGAGATATATATTTTCAGTTTCCCTTAGAAGTTACTATTGGAGAGCCCCCTATGGTGGACCACTCTTGTAAAGATCATAATAAGCTATTCATGAGAATACTAGAATTATTAACTTAAACAATATTCCAGTCATTATCTAGGATATTTTTAATAAGTATTTAGGGTAGAGGAACTAGCTAGTAATGATTAGTCATTAAAAACTTCTCATGCAATCCTGTAATCTTAAAGAGTAGATATGTCTCCCCACTTATTAAGTAACCTTTGAAGTTAACTACAATTAGAATTTATAAAAGATTTAGGGAGGATAGGAGGTCTCGTGATGAGCTGATCTACCACGATCATGAGACTTAACACACATCACATTACTGTTGCTGGTCACCAAGATAGAGTAATGGCTTTCAACTGAAAAGATGGAAGACAGGAGGTCTCACCATGAGCCAACTTGTTCATCTGTGTTACTTCTTGTGAGTGGCACTTCTATCAGCTGGCTACCAAGAGAGGACAGTGGCCTTCATCTAAAAGTCAACTAAGATAACTCTGAATCTATATCTAGTAAGTGGGACATATGCATTTCGCTAGGTTAAAAGACATCTTTGTCGAAGCTATAGGTGCCTGTGGGTAGTAGGGTCATGGCTGTGGTATTAAAGTTAATTGCATACTAATATTTACTTGATTATTTTTCTCTTTCCCTAAAACTCTTCATTTTATTTCTTGGGCAATGGTTTTAAGATGATTTGAGCATGATGCTTTGAGTTCTATCTTTCAAAAATTAGGAATCTTTGATGATGCGGTACCCTTAGTGAAGGTAATTCTTTATACTGGCTTATGAAGAAACTTAGTTTTGCATCTAGATGACAACAAAATTTAGAGTGTTTGTTGATTGGTCCAGGAAGGTGTCGTCTTGTTCTATTTTTATTTCCATTTTCTAGTATCATAACTCCAATTCTCTATGGTATTTAGAGTGATGAATTTCCCAATGATGATTACTCACTAGGTGTTGATGGACAACAATGTGTGTTGACTGTGGTTGCCTCTAGATAAGCACTACATGGCCTAGGTATAGGATTGTCATACTAGGTGCACTAATCTTGTGGTATTCTTTTTGAAATTGCACCTTCTCAGCAAACATTTGATTTTTTTTTAACATGAATGTTAATAAGGCTCTAGGCAAAAATAAGAGCTCTAAAATCTATGACAAGCAGGGAGTTCATTTGAAATAGGACAACAGGTATGTGATGTCTATCATACTATTTTTGCATAATGCATGGTACAAAGAATTGCTTTCCTGTACCTGATATTGTTTCAATTTTATCATTCCTACACTCAATACTTTCATAAGGGCTGTAACATGGTTTTAGTTGGCACTGTAATAGTGATGTTGCAGACTTGATGAATGCTTTAAAAATGATGACATATCATGATATCTTAATATTTCCTTGCTAAGATTTTTGCTGACATTTTTATCTGGAAGCATATTTTAACATCCCCCTGCCTTCTTCCATGTTTTTATAATCTTATAATTCGTCTTGCATGAGGGAATGCAAGAAGGTTAGCGTGGGGGTGTGTTGAGCCTATGTTCTATCCATATTTTCATGATTTTACTAAATAATTGTATGCCTATAATAGGTGTTTATAATCATTATTACTCTTTTTACGCATTATTAAGTTATTATAGAGGCATTTAGAGCTTACAATTATTGATTTATGAATTCTCCTTGTTTTGTTAAATTGAAAAGTATTAATGTGAGAATTTCATTAATGTTAGGCTCTTTTATGGCAGGTGTTAATAGTTCCTGTACTAGCAATTCTTGCACCAACACTTCTTGCACCAGCAGTTCCTGCACTAGCAGTTCCTGCACCAACAGCTCTTATACCAGTAGTTCCTGTACCAACAGTTCTTGTACAAGAAATTCTTGTACTAGCAATTCTTGTACCAGTTGTTCTTGTACCAATAATACAAGAGATATTAATGTTGCTGGCTTTGATAGCTTGGCATGGACCTTTACTATTAAAACTAAGTTGATCATGTTTTTATGCAAATGCCAACAAGGCTTGGTCCTACATTTACCTTCTTGTATCATACAACATTCCTACACCATGCATCAAATTCCTGCACCAATTCAGATTTTACATCATTTCTGCACCAATTCAGTTCTACAGCAACATTCCTACACTAGTTTGGGGCTTTTATACATTGACACATTTATAGAAAATATGAAAGAGGTTTTTGTTCAAAATGTTGTTTGAACACCTCTACATAAGTCAAGATACACCCAAGTTGTAATAATTATATTTAGGGAATAATTAATGCTTCAACCCCGAATTCACATCAGTTTCCATATTGCCAACTTCCTCCTCATTTTCCATGCAGGTGAAGGTGAATAGAGAAATTATGGAACATGGCTTTTGGTCCTAGTATAGAAAATTGACTAAGCCTCAAATGGATTTCTAAAATTCGTAATGGTTAAGGATATACAAAGAGTTATTTGGAGGCAATTGACTAAAAATACCAATTTTTCTAGAATTCGAGAAAATGCCGAGATTTGGAAAATTCGTATCAAGTATTCATTCTTTCAATAGGGAAATGGTTGTATTAATATTATATATGATGAAAATTATTTTGGATTCAATCCCCATGTTTTTTTCTAAGGAATGGCTTTAAAAATATTATAAAAGAAAGGAGTTACATAGGTGTGGGGGGATGGCATTGTATCTTTCGTAAATCACATTGTTTGCATAACAAGGGATCAATTTCATTGTGAAGGAAAGGGAGGAGCTTGCATGCCTAGTGGGATGATCCCTAGAGGGGACCACTGGAGCACGACATAGTTAGTTCGGTCATGATGTAACAAGAATTCGAGATTAATAGACATTTTCTCATTCTAATTACATTTATGTTTCTTTTGAATATGCTGGCATTGTGAGTTAGTTGTTGCAAGTGAAATGAGTTGGGTGGTTGGGACCGCTAGCTAATAATTTCCCCAAACCTCTTAGAATTCTTCTACATTTTACTTCAGCTGCATGGTATGCTCTGCAATTTCGATTCACGGCTTTTCTTTTCAGGCATTTGATTTTGGATTTCATGCCATAATTTCTTTTTTGTAGTTCTGGTTATTTTTGTTGCATAACAAGTATATAATGGATTATTAAGAATTATGATTTAGCATATACCATTTGAGCATTCATGATTGCCTTAAAATTATTATTTTAAATGTGAAACTGATTCCTTCACTTAGAAGAAAAACATTCACTTTTTGAAATCTTCATAAAAAATTGTGAGGATCAACATAAGGAAATATTATGATATTGTTTTATTAGAAAGTTAATTTCTCACAAGAATTATTGGAATGATTTAAGATAAAAAACTTAAATTCCTTCATCATAATTGATTCTTGCTTTAGGCCAATATACTCAGTGCAGGAACAGGACATACTTCTGGTGCAAGAACATCGTTTCAGTACAGGGAGAACGTTTTGATGCAGGAACATTGTTGCGTTGCAGGAACAATGATTCAGGCCATGAAGGAAAACTTGTAAGACAAATGCACTGTTTCCTTAAACTTGAATATTGAATCATTTCTAGAGAAGAAATATAATTTAGATCTCTTTTAAAATCTTTCAATGGTTTCATTAGATTAATTGGAAAGAAGTTGCCTTATGTTCTATTTCATGCTTTTCATCTTTGCAACATAGCAATAATTTTTAAGAGGTTTTGCATTCTTTATCTCCTAAATCACATTCTTTACTTATTAAATGGTTTTTTAGTTTGAATGGGGTCTACATTCCCTTGTCCCCTAGACAACTGAGGCAGACTTTATGTAGGAGTCAACTCAACCTAGAAGTAGATTCTCGAAGTGTGTTTACTTCACTTTCGAAAAGTATTTTTCCTTTTTCCTCAATGATGCTTCTTTTGAATTTATTACAAAATCTTGGTTTTTATTTGACAGATCCCTGAGGTCATATTTTGGAATATATTGTGCTACGCCTCTAAGTTTACTTACCTAGATTGACAATTAAACATTGGTGTAAATCTTGCATTTATACATCCCGACGGTGATGGTTGACGATGGTGAACTAATGCCAAGCTTGGTAGTCTGTGATGGTGTCCGTGTGCTCTGTGGTGACATATTTCTAGAAGAAAACTCTTGCCTCTGTTGCATTCGGGTACATTTATTTGGATCCTCTATCCAACTCATCTGATAACATGCACATCATCGTCTTGAGTGTGGTTGAACCAAGGAAATACTAATGCATAATGTATGCGCTGGTGGTTATGTGCATCAACTCATCAAAGTACATGTCCATCTCTAGTTAGACTTGATTCTTTGTCTTTGCCTAGGTGAATGTCCCAATGGATGGGATCCCATGCGTGCGCACAACAACATCCATACTTTTGAACACCCACGCATGTGAAACCTGCAAACTGGTGATGAGCTACGAGAGTTCCTCATAGTTTCGGATTTGACTCCAAATGCGTGCCTTCAACTCTACCTCCTTGGGCTTCATCAACTTGGGAAAGTGTAATAGGGCTCCCTTGTATCTCATTGTCCATGTTTGCATGCAGTCGATGACAGTGTGCAAATCTTACAAGATGCGTGCTCTCCTAGACAGTGCTGCTCACAACCGTTGAGATGGACAACTAACTTATGCACGATACTAAGTCTCGAATACAACATTGACATGAATTGTCTCAAGAGATGATACCTCATTCAGTATTTCTCTCTTCAACTCTTCTTTGGTGGATTCTCTAACCTGTTATCCTCCCTTCTTGGTCATCTGTAACTCCTTAACCATTCACTTGTTCTCTACTATCAAGAAGCGAACACTCAATCTGGTGGCTTCGGCATATGGTATGGTAGCATCGGCCAATGCTACTGGAATATGCTTGCGCACATCAAATACAATCACTCATCCTTCAAATTGTGCAGGAGATGCATGGACATCTGGAGTAGACACTCTGCACGATTGCACCACTCTATGTTGTGACTCGTTGAATGATATGTTGTGCATCTCTACTTTTGGATTGTCTTCAAGGATCTCAGTATTTCCTTGATTGCTTAGGACTTGCTCTACTTCCAGATATGGTGAAGCTGGTGGGTCAACCTTTTGGTTGTAAGGCATGAGGTCAATATCATGTTTTGATTCTGGTTACTCCATCTCTGTATCAATTTGCTCAAGTATCTATTTAATCTCTTGAGAAAATTCCTGATCCTGTGACTTCTCACCCTGTCTTATTTGTGTTAGCTACTTGGATGAGTCTACAACCTATATGGGTGCAATTTCATCAATCTGTGTATGTTGTGCCTCCTAGTGTGTCTTTCCCTGCTACACTTCCTTCTCCTATCTATGCAACTCTTGTTCCTCCCATATTTGCTACTTCAACTCTTGCAACTCCTTCACTATTTCCTCCATCCTCTATTTATCTCTCTACCCATGTTCCTCTTTTCTCGTTGTCGCCTCTTCACCTCTATCTCCAAAGATGATTTCTCCACAAGTTGGTCTGATTTGAACTTGCATCTTTTCTCTACCTCTGCACTATCAACAATCTTTCTCTTACCTTTTTCAAATGCAAGTATGTTACCCCCTACTACTATTAATGATGGTTCTCTCTTAGATGCTACTTCACTAACCATTCCATAGCTATGTCAACCAATTCATTGAGCCTAAAGAAGTTGTGAAAATATCTCCATGGGTCATCCTCAACCCAATGACATGCCTCGTGGATCCAAGGAAATTTCACTCTCGCACAATGATCCTTTACAAAGCAATGCAAGTCATACGGATTGAAACTTATGGTGTCGAAAGTAAATGTTTTGAACTCTTCTATCTCAGAATCAACATGCTTGAGATTATGTATCTCATACAACCTGATCTGCAATGGAAGAGTGGGCCAGGGTGCCTTTTTCTTCTGATGCAGTCTAGCTAACAATCATGTCGAGATGTAGTGCACCACTTCTTGCATGACAAGCTTGTCCATGGAAAACTTCGGTAAAACATGCAGAGCCTTCTCCATGTTGTACATCCATATGAAGGTGCCAAGGGGTGAGGCATACCAATCTGCTATGTCGTTTGATTCCTCCATTGTTGCCTATGATAGGCAAGGTGGATCCTGCTCAAATATCATCTTGTATGGTGGGGTGACAAAATGGTCTGAAAACTGTGCGATGACTCCGTGGAAGCTGCATTCGGAAAATAGTCTGTAGTAAGTGTGTGCAGAGGTTTTCACTGATCTCCATGCCCAACTCGAGCCTGGGAACTGTTGACGGGCATAGATTGCACCCAGAATGTATGTGGACATGTATATCTCTGCTTGTTGACCTTTGGGCAACTGTCAGCTCCTATTACTTGTTCCTTCAGCCTATTATCCAACATGTCAGGCCAATTGCATGGTTTTACTTCACTGGCGAATTGGTCTAACACGTTCACCCAACAATGCAAGAAGGTTTCCATGCTCTTTTGGTCATACAAGCTGCACGCAAATATGACCAAGTCTGATATGCCTTTCGAAGTATCTTTGTCTTGTAAGCGTGGTTGGGTGTCATATTGAACTTGGCTGGCTCTTTCACCCAACTCTTCAAGGTATCCCTGAAGTTCGTACTGTTTCCTAGTCTACTGAAGGGTGTCTCCATTATGATCACTGGTTGTGGCAAGTGGTACATCTACACATAGTCTTGCGCTGTGAAGGTAGCAATCTCTGTCCCGCTGACATTTCTTAACACCATTGTCTTGGGATCTTCACTCACTAGACCTCTGACATAGCACGTGCGTTCGTGGCATACTAAACAATACCCTTAATTTGGCTACATATTGGAAAATACCTCTAAAAATCACATTAATTAACCCCCTACCAATATAAATCCAATACACTTTCACAATTTATAAAACCCCTATTTCACTAAATATTGTATGTATCCATTATTTTATTCACATTTTTTATACCCTTTTATTTTTATATCCCTGGTATAGTGACATGATGCCTTTCTTATGACCCCACATGCATTCTATAATGCACCTTTCTTCTTTTGATATACATTGTAAATGCATATTAGTTGCACCTTTCTTCTTTTGATAGATATTGTAAATGCATATTAGTTCTCCCACAATGCAATTACTTAACCCACACTCAAGCACATCTCATTATGATTTGTGGCATTTAATGGCTGAGAGGATATGTACCCTATTGAGCCACCATACCTGAGAGAGGAGAGGGCCCACTGGTCTCCAACATACCCGAGAGAAAGAAGAGAAGTCTTCATCGCAACCATGAGAGAAGGAACCATCACAACTTCACACATCCACCCAACATGCATGGTACAGTACTACGACACGATACAACACTGAATGATACACAATCTGAGGGTTAGGCATAGTGCCTGCTCATTGATAATACTTGCTGCTTTGCCAAAGGTAAGTTCAAAATTAGAATGAAAGTAAGGTTATTATTCTTTCTTTGAGGAATAGGAAGTGGTAATGAAAGGCCTTGCCTTAAGGTCAAGCCATTCTTTTAGTTTGAGGGAAAGTGTAACCTCAAGCTCAAAGTCAAGGTCAAGCTCTTATTTTAGGGACAGAGAGGTAACATAAGGCAGTTAGACCTTATGGGAGATTAGGTTTCATTAGGTTTCAATAGGCAGTGAACAAGATAGACTGATTCTACTGAACAACCCATCCAAGCAATCTAGCCATCACCATAGCCATATCACCATCACTAATCCTAAAAGGTGCTTGCTTTGTCCTATTGATTAGTGTTGGGCTTGTTGCTCTTGTTTTAATGCTCTCTGCGGGTCTTTTATGTTCCCCTTCCCTTCTTCGTTGAGCTTTGTTGTTGCTTTGTCATTTGACAAGAACCCCATTTTTTTGTTTTCCACTGGTTGTTTATAGTTGGAAGTTATCATGGGGGTGGATAATCTATGAGAGATAACAAAAAGAATGAACACAAGACTGAAGTGAAGAAATACTTTCAATCTTTATAAAGGAAGAGTACTATTCAATGGTAGTTGGGGAGGAAGGGCTAACCAACATGATAGGATGGACTTTCTTTGATTCTGGATATAGAAGCATTATTTTCCCTCCCACCTGGATAAACACTGTTGGTTAAGGAACACAAATATCAACCATTTTTTAAGAAGATTGATTATGTGCATGTATATAAAATAACATATAAATTGATCTATATGATGATGCAAAATCAATTGATGAATCTTTGTGAATAGGTTTGCACCAAATAAGGTGTTCAAGCACAAGTCTAGACCCTCTAGATGCCACATAGATGCAGGACAACTATCTACAACCAAGGTTGGGGCCACAAATCTCAAATCAATGGTGCAATCCCAACGTAGACATGCTTAGAAGAAGAGGATGGAAAAGTACCAACACATGCGCTCTTAAGGGAATAACAGGAAAGCATGAAATCACCTTTTGATTCATTGTCATCTCACCAATAAGATATGGACTATCACTCATAGACTATGTAGAATGCAATAATGGATTGGAGATAACACATAGGAATTAAATGAATGGACTACAACTAGAACATAAGGTGAAATTTTGGTTGTAGAGGTGATTTGCTCCATTTGTCTAGCTCAAAACAATGGTGTATTCCAAAATAAACCTCCAAACGTCTACAATATTTTCTACATGTTGAAGGCAAGCATTACCTTATCATGCACCTCACTAAAGACAAGTATTCCTTGCACTATCATACCTTTTAAATACAATTCTAAGGGTCACAACCAAGCCAAACCCCACATTGGTGTATGAGACTCCTTACTTGTGGGACAAGGGACCCACCTCTGCACAATGATTTGACCACTAAGTCAATGAAGGCATACATACTCTACCCCCTTTGGAAACACCCTAGGGTGTTACCATAGCTTATCATTTCTCTTTAAGGTATCTTTACATAATGAGTGATTACATTGGAACCACATTGGAACTAACATCATATAGGAAATAGAAATGACCCTGGAAACAATATTAAGAACTAATATCACTTCCTTGAAATAGGAATGACCCTGGAATTTCTATAATCAAAGAATCTCTTGAAAATATAAGCTAAATAATTTAAAGCAATGTCCTGAACACCAAGAACCAAGGCCTTATTGATCTATAACGAAGCAACATATGAAGATCAAATTTAAGGCCTAAAATTTCAATGAAACAGAAGGCATACAGTTTTGTGATGTCAAGAAAAAAGTAAATCCACACTTCCGCTAAACTCTACAAGGATGTTGGTTCTTTCCACTAATACAGTGAATCCCTTTCTATTTTCCATGACTAGAGTTTATAAAGAGAGGAGATACAATTCACATAAGTACCAACACATTGATAAGTAGCTATAAAAACTACAATAGCCCATAAACATTATTAATATAATTATATACAAAAATAATACCACTAACTAAAGAAGTATCATTCCCTTCCATTCCCACCTCAATTCCTACAAGTTATCACATTCACTTCAATATAATGTTATCGTTACTGTGTCCTTACTCCATCACAAAAACGTTTCATGGTCTACATAAGGTACATCTGTTACAATACATGAAGAACACAAACAAAGGCTCGTGGAAGATAAATCTGACACTTCAAATCAACAAATCATGCACCACTAAATCAAAATCATTCAAGGTTAAACACAAAAAAATAGCTTTAGGATGCACTCCAATAGTAAAACAGATATAAAAAATGTGGGAATTGTTTATTTTTAATTTTTAAGATGCTTTAAGGGTTCCCAATATAATGCCTATAAATCATCTATCTCATTAAAACAAAGAACATGATCCAACAACTTGAAAATGATACTAAAACAAATATAATGAAGCCTATGTTCGTAGAATAAGAAAGACAAATGAACCATAATCAAGAAGGTATTAGCAACACATAATTCCTAAAAAGACTCACCCAAAACAAATTCTGCATTGGTGTTACATTTGCGATTTTCTCCTGAATCCTGCTCTATTTAGGTATCAAGCTTCATGAGATGCAACAAGATAGAGACCTCGTCTAGGTTAAAAAGCTAAAATCAACAAAATCTTGAACAAGAAAATTAGAATATTGGGGGTAAAAACAAACACCTCTAGGCTTTCAAAGCTGTAGATATAATGGACTATGAGAAATAACATTTTGCATCTCCATGCTTCAGAGAATGTATAACAGGAAATTAGAACTATGAAGCATCTAAACGTAACCATTTTCCATACTACTGATAAATTGAATATATTGAGAACTAAATATAGCTACATAACAATTCATGGATAATTTGTTATATGATAAAGAAAAGACTAATAAAATCATATACAAGAAACTAAAAATTGTAGTGAACATTTATAAAAGGAACTAGATAAGTTCACGATAAGTTAAATTTACAAAAAGTAAATTGATAAGAAATGCAAGTCAAAGAACCAAAACTTTGGCAAGTAATCAGTGACTATGCAACTGTAGCAAGAGTTGCCGCAAAAGCCAGATTCCATTTTCGCTATTATATGTAGGATAGTAATAATCTATCATTGCAATATTAAATAAACACTCTTAGAGTTTTCCTCCTCTCTTCAAACTCTAAACCTGGGGCAGAATTCCCAATGAATAATGTGTAAATTAGGAAGCTAACCTCCAACAATGCACAAATTTAAACCATAGAAGTTCAGTTGGATGCATTAAGTGGGGGCTCAGGGGTTTATTTTACTACAGTGTGGTTAGAAAGTGAACCAATCTCGTTTGCCATTTTTCCTACTTGACCTTCAAGTATTTTTTCCCTCGGATCATGCATTTCCTTCAATGGCTCTACATGTTTGACCAGAGAACAGTTCTCCATTGTACCTATACCATCAAAACCATTCTCCTTTGTTACATCAATTGAATCTTGCTTGGATTCCTAAGGCTCTACCTTACTCTCCAAATCCTTGTGCTTTTCTTCATTCTCCAGCACTGGACCTTTCTTTATGTCACCTTCCGCCCCTTGTGGTGCCATCTCTTCTGCCTTCTCATCCATTTTTTTTATTTCTTCAGTTTTGGACCGATGTATTTTTTTCTTTGTTTTATATTTCCCTTTTGTCATCACTCTCTTCTTCTACTTCCTTCTTCTTATCAAGATCATATTTTCCCTTCCCTTCTTCTTCCTTTTTGTGATCAATATATTCCCATGTTTCAACGATATCTTCCCCATGATGGGTATCATGCATTTCCTCTTCCTTACTAGCTTCTACTTATGATTCTTGTTTCTTTGCATCTTCTGAATCTCCTTTTGATTTTCTGGATCTCTTTGGTTTTTTCTTCAATTCACTTTCTGGTGTTTTGACTGGTGATCCTGCAATGATCCATGATTCTTAAATTTTTACACATACTCCTCTCCTTTCTACCCCATTCAATTCAACCCAAATACCATGCTCTTTTGAAAGGTCCAATACAAACAACAATTCTAATTCTAGATGCCAAAGTATTTACCCTGTTCGGCCATTTCAATCAAATTCGTTGTAAGTTACTTGGCTTTATCGCCACTTTATGCTCCAGATCTCTATACACAACAAAAAGATACATCCTATTATTGGTAGTAAGTTTACATCCACTTGGACAGGAAACATGGACACAAAAAATCATATCAATTCCATTAAACATGAAGGGATTAATTACAGAGGAACTTCCAAAGATAGGCTTCTCTAGCTCTTCTATTTCTATCTACCAAAATAGACCCTTTTCCCTATTTAAATTTACATTTGCACATATACAATATTTATTGGTGGGAAAATATCTCTAGAACAAAGAACTAGACACCTGTCTAAATTACCCAATAACTAATTTAAATATTTGTTAATATTTACAAAAACTCACCTGAAAATATTGTAACAGCTTGATAGTACAGGTTCCTCTATAATTAAAACAGTTGGCCCTCTTACAAAAGCTTTTAAATAAAATGTGAAAATAAGAATTCTAAAATGGATCTATCCTCTTTTTGGAGCATTGACTATAATGCATCGATGCTCCTGCATCTACATTATAAAAATTCTTAAACAACTGAGGAATAAATAATATTTAGGACATGGATTTATTTGACAGCTAGTTAGGGCTTAATATTTTAAATTTTCCACTCAAAATTTTGATTTTCATTGTGATAAGAAGACAATAGCTTCCTTTGGGAGTGACACAAAAGAAAATTTAAGTGTTTGAGTTGGCAAATCTGAGGGTTGAAAGCTTAACACCATGTTCAAGCACCTGCGTTCTCATTGTAACTTGAGAGGCCCACACTAACACCTTATCTATTCATTGTTTGCTCTAGCACTCCTAAAGTCTGAAATTGATTTGGTGAAACATGGGGCTCAAAATCTCACTTCATGCTTATTAAGCATCCAGTCCCTATTTATTAGGCACCCAAATTCTCCTCTATGTTTGCACCTACATTTCCAACTTATCCCATTTATGTGAACACTCTTGACAATGCCAACAATCATTGTACAAGAAAAATGTGCAAGGTTAGTAGGAATACTCATCATGGATGGATATGACTAACACATAAGGAAAGGAGATAGGTAGAAGAATATACGCCACTGAGAAAAAAATCAGTTTATATGGCAGAATAAACTATTAACAATTGCATTCTATAGTTTTATTGGGAGAAAGAGCCACAGGTATGTGGCTCCATGCGTGGAGAATGGAGGTCTATTTGGGCAGTGTATCACTTAATTTTGGGTATAGATTTCCTGTTGAATATAGTCGTTGTCAGAGGAATACATGATGTTTTTCTGTGCTATTTGGTGAGGTTTATCTTTGTTATAGGTTGCAAGAATAGAGCTGCTACAATATCTTGTTGCTAAGACTATTCAATGGGTATGAAGGCATGTATAAGTCCTCTCTAGGATGCATATGCCTAGGCTTGAGTACTAAAGGTCATAATTCTTCCATGTAGTTTGGGATTGTTTCAAGATTTATTGAGGAGGAGCTACCAAGCTCTAAATCAGTGATTGGGTGTCTTCTATGGATAATCACAGTAATTGAGGGAGAGGAGAAAGAGGGTTGAAGCTGACAACCCTAACAAGTGACCAAGATTACCATCAACACTTGAAGCTAACTGTGTTTGTGCCCTAACCAGTATTTGTAATTGTAGTATAGAAATATCCAACATATAGGAGGATATACTTAAATATTGAAATCTTCTATGATCCTTGGAGATAGGATTGAACCTTTGTAGATGCTTGATTGAAGTATTACAACCCTCATTTTAGAGGACTATATCATTCTTAAAATAATAATTTCTTTTTGAGATTCTCAAATCCCTAGAACGTTTCAGATGACAGCTATGGTTTCACGTCCATCTCATCCCTTTTTGGTTCATTTCATATCACTGAGCATTTAAAGTTGGGTTGTTAAAGGGTATATTATTGAAGATAACCCAGTTTGAGCATGAGTATTGTATAGTTGCTGAGATTTTGTTGACAATTCTGAATATAAGGATCAACCTTGATTATCCTATGCAGCATACTTTCTGGGAAATTTTTCAGATCAAGGAACAATATTAGATAATGAATGATTGTATTGCTCTAACATTTTTTAACAACTTTTTATGGGGATATATGTATATATATGTTATCGACATAATCCATTAGGTTTGTGAAGTCATTATGGGAGATGTATTGATCACTTGATATCTCAAGGCAATACATCCTTTATTCTTAATACCAACTCTAAGGTTTTGCATGACCTTGTAACATTTGATTGATGCTCTTCTTGAAGGTATCTCGGCTCATTGAAATCAACAATTAACTTCCCCACAAGAATTCTGGGCTATGCTTAAAGCCTAACCTAATGAGTTTTCTTGTTGGTAAGTAAGGCATCCATATTTTGTGCTAAGAGGTTCAGATTTGAAGGTTGAAGTCGAAGCAAACATAAATGTAAGTAATTTTATTACATCTCATATTTGATGCCTTGACAACCTTATCCTATCTCTGACCTTGATATCAAATTATAGTATCATTTTCTTCAAAGTCAAATGCCTAATCATATTGTGAAATGTGGCTCTTGGTTGTCAAATCTACTTGAACTTCTCTCTCTTGAATTATTGAAATCATTCAAAGCTAAGAATGGAACATCTCCAAGAGCAAAGGTATAAGCTTGATGGAAAGTAATTTTGAAATCATATAAGTGACAACTGAATTAGGACAATTTTATGAAGATATGTCTAAGATTCAGATTGAAAATTGACTACGTGTAAAAGTTTTCATGGAATCATTAATAAGTAGAAAAGGGTTTCGCTCTTGTTGTTAAGTTGTATCACTAATACACATCATTGGTTGAATGTGGCAGTGAACCTGTCAAAGGATGAAACATTCAGATCAAGGACAAAACTTGTTTTCGCTGATGAATATGTATAAGGAAATGTTGAGATAAGTTATTCTGGACATGTATTACTATTAGCTCTAGAATAAAACTAAGAATCCTTGTTAACAAAATAATTATTGTATGGACCATATTGGTATATTGAGTAATGATCGGGTCATCCTAGAAGTATGAAGATCTGTAGATATCAAGGATAGTATCCTGTGCAGTAAAGATACAACATCAGTGGCACTGTCTATGAATGACATCCCTGTACAAGCAACACAACATCATTTATGCTCTATTTTGCAGCCCACCATTTTGTATGATACCACTACAAGTCTGATAGTGGTGGTGATACGTTGTAGGCCCTATATGTTGATGCTTGTGTTATAGTATTGTTCACAATCAAGCTGTAAACCAGTCAATTACATCTTTTGAAGCTTTTATTCTTGAAGATCGACTAGGAAAAGAATGGCCTTTATTGAAATCATCTCAAGAAAGATGTCTTCTCCTGGTTAAAGAAAAACCTTGCCGATTCTTCAGAAATTTATCTAGAGCTTCCTTGAAGCCCATACGAGAATCTCAGGAAATTAAACATAACAAGGCTCTACTATAAAATATTTGGATTAATAGCAAGTTGAAGAAAGACCTATGAATACAATTTGAGTATGAGGGAGCTATTATTGAACTATTGATGACATTTATCCTATAGATGATAACCCTCTCATTTATCAAAGTAAGATGGATATTTTTCTTGAGGGGTTAAGATGAAGGGCTCTAAGATTAAAAGGTTTGATAAGATGGAGACGTTGTTAATTTGGACATAGTCATCTTATGAGGTCTGATTAAATTTTTTAAATGAAGTGTATTCTTCCAAGAAAAGATGTTTTTATTTTGAATAGAACAAAAACAATTTGTAAGGCTCCCATGATAAAAGGGACACACCTCTGTATACCAATAGAAATGGTAAATTTCTTGAACATATTCAACTACAGCAAGTTGATTTTCATTATCTGCTTCGTCAATTTTGAGAAAGTCCCCTTCCTCTTCCATGACATCTCACTAAATGGCTCTAGATGCAAGTTGTTTAATAGAAACCATTGGATGGAAATTGGAGTTATGGATTAGATAAACCCTTCACTTGCTTTTGCAAAATAACAGAGTAAAACTTTGTGAATAAAAAGCACCATCTACAAATGCTAAAATAAGAGCAGTGGACCTAACCTCACTTTTGGCAGTCAGTGTTGATGTAAAAGCTCGTGGAAGCCTTGTCTTCCTTTTTGATGCATTAGTCATTGGCATTCTTCTTGAGACACCTTTAGCTACAGGTGGGCAGAACCTAGACTTGGATGCATTTGAAGCAACTTTTCCTGAGATGTCAACAATTGAAGGCCTTGGTGGTCTCCCTGAAGCTGAAGTACATTTGCTAGAGAGGCCAGTAGTAGTTGAAGCGTGTTTACCTGAGAGGCCAGTAGTAGAAGACCTCCCTGAAGCTGATTTTTTTTACCAGAGAGACAATAGTAGAAGGCCTACATTGTATCCTTGAACTCGATGGACAATTACTTGAGACCTCAACATTCAAAACCCTGGGCAGTTTTCCTAAAACTGATTCACGTGTATGTAAGAGACCAACATTGGAAATCCCAGGTGCTTTTCCTGAACCTGCTACATGCTTGGATTTTGAAACCAAAGTTGATCTAATGCTTCCCTTTTCATCTTTTCTCATCTGTGGCCCCAATGGTTGAATGGCAGTAAAAAAAAACCAACAGAAGTAAAATAAATACATGTATACCATCCTAACTAAACAGGCAAGAAAAGAGTCCTGTTATTGACCTTAATATATCCACACACGGTTACCAATTTGAAACAGAGGCCAACATATAAAGCCCAGTAGCAGTAAACTCATATCATTCACCTCATGCTACATACTAACATATGGGGATTGATATATGATAAATAAATCAAACATTTGTTTAATCACACACAATTTATACAACCATGGATGATGTACATACCATGGACGATGACTTTGTTGTAGCACTCATATTCTTGACTTCGACACCAAACCTCCTACACACCCAATTCTAATTTTTAACTCTAATTAGTAAAAACCCCAAAATATATGCAAAAGACCAAAGCATCATATTGGGAAGTTGAATCTACCTTGGCATTTGCTTATCAACAAGCTGATTCTGCTTCCTAGATTTCCTATGGACATAGAATTACACACCCAAAGCATCACATACAGAGTTTTATTCATCAGCCCCCTCCAGAAGAGGGTTTAAAATGCTTGAATAAGCATATGGCTAGAGAAAATGCTTGACCAGAGAGGCTAATCTCACAATCAAAACTTCTTTATAAAACTGAATTTTCCACCATGTGTTGATAAAACATGAGTACTACATAAGGGTTTTTCAAATTAAAAATATATATATATATGTTCTAGGAATGAAAAAACCTGCTTACTCTCGCTTGATCTCATCACCCACATTGGGTTTTGAAGCATGGCACCCTAGGTTCCCAATTTCTGATAAAACCCTTATAGGCCTCATTTCGACTTGCGTCGCCACTACATCACAGAGCATGCATATAACCTCTATCAAATCAATCTATGTTTTACACTAGCCATATAGAGCCATTGGTATTCATATAAACACATAAATATGTACTACATATTTGCTGATATTAGGTTTTGGTATGGGGTTTGGATAACAAAATACTGTAAAATACATTTACTATCCATGGGCTTGTTGGATTTTGCCACCCTATTTTGGATTCCAATTTTGGTTTGATGAAAAGACAAACACAAAGCATTCAGTAACTATTGAAAAATCAAACCCCTCCAAAACTGATAAGGAAGCCATAATTGAGCATGATCCTGGCCTTAAACATAAATTCAAGAATTATAAAATCTTACCAGCCATCTTGGAGATTCTGGGATAATGGAGAGACCAATAAGCAACAGAAAACTGGGAACTAGCTCTATATCACCTCCCATTGACAACTTGCCTTGTTCAACAACGCATATTTTTTCTTCTATTTGTGTTCCCAAGAGAGATCATAGGTATATTCTGTATGAAAGTTTATGAAAAGTGGCCACCAAGTGGCCTTATTTTCCTTTTTGGAGGTGATATGTCATGTTATAAGCACTTTGCTATGTATTTTACTTTTCCAAACCATGAAATAGAAACATATGCATTCTTTCTTTGGAAAAATAAAATCAATTAAAGTTTGCATACCATTCACCTTATCAAATTCTTGTCAATCCAAAAGTTGCAAAAAGTCAGATACCATTCACCTTAAAATAGCCATTGGGTCATACACACACATTGCAAGGCCTTTCAAACACATGTATATCAATGTAGGCAAAAATAAGAAAGCAAAGTGCCATCACCCAAACAATCTACCAGAAGCACATATCTCAATAAAGTTGCAAATAATTTAAAAGCAAACTACCATCACATGTCCAAAAGCCTTTATAGATAGTAATTAATGTTAACATCATTTAGTGAAAGAAGTAAAAGGAAATGCCCAAAATATGATTGAGGAATCAATTGACAATAATAACCAAGTGCAATTTAACTGTTGTAGACCCCATGCGTATGGCCAAAACATAAATACTTCCAAAAAGACATTGATGGCACATTTGAACTACAAACTTTCATTTATATGTCCAATTTAAAAAATAGGAAAGACAACTACCACATAAACATTCAAAATAAAATGCACTTCATGTGCTAGACATTGCTCTGGTGTAAATTTGTTGACTTGAGTGAGTAGAAACCATCATGACTGATGCTCATGCCATCAAATCCTTGATATCCTTTCTATCAAGCATACCATTTATCTAAAAATTCAAAGAAAATGTTAACATTAGTGAGAATAACCACATACTTATCCACAAGACATATTCATGAAAAAGGAACCACCTCTTCTTGTTTTTCATGATTAAATGGACCAACTTCAGAGGGCCCAAATTAACATTTGAATGAAACACAACTACAAAAGTATGAATGACTAGTGAAAGAAACTTACACCAAAAAGCAGGTAGCAAAAAAAGGTTGACTTATCCTGAACATTCACCATTTGAACTATTCACCAGACCTAAAACCAAAAAGTACAAAATTAACATCAGATTCATATGAACAAATCAACAAAAATATAACCAATAATTATTTATAAATGATCCAACATATGGAAATACATAAGGAAAGAGAAAGTAGAATGTTTTGAAGATCTACCTTGTTCAAATTTTTCACAAAATCTAAAATAACTTTGTAATCACATTCTTCTAATTTGTATGTATCATTCCTAGAATTGTATGATAAGTTTCTGATTGCTATAATAGATTCAAGTTGTACAAAAGAATGATCTGGCAAATCATACTTATACATGCATTGCCCCTTTATTCTACTATACCAACATAATTGAAGCTCGATGCCTTCTAATCTATCTAAAAGGTCAATGTCGTTATGGTAATCAAACACCCTATTACCATCTTTCTTCCTTATTATTTGAGCTCTTCTAATGTATTACATTCCACAAGAAACTCCTTGTTTTTAACTTCGAGGAACAACGTTTCTTGCAGTACATTCAATGGGGGGAATTGAGTTGCTTTCAAACAACACCCCACAATCTAATCCAATTCCAAAGCCAATTGAAACACCCTTTTGTGCAGCCTTCCCATCTCGCCTAAAGTAGACCCCATTTCTCACTTTTGTCAACCTATATTTGGATAATGTCGGATTTCCATCCAACTTACTAACCAAACATGCTTTAAACATATCCTTACCATCAAGATCCACCACTAGCTTTATCGTTTTGCTTCCAATTTCATCAATCGAATCTAAAATTTCATCCAACTCGTGTCTCCACTCACTTTCCATTATTTTCAATTCACTTTCATTATGTACCAATGATGATGAAGATTGGAATATAAAGTTGGAACAACTCGGTCGAGAAGCATCAACTACTTCATCCACAATTTGGAATGTTGGATAATTTGATCCTCTGTCTATGGTTTAACCCACCAAGAAGATTGAGTCTAATTTTCTGGTTGTATTCCAAGAGTTGATAAAATGTCTTGTGCATCCTTCAATCCAATCTTAAGGGCTTCTACAATTTTAGCATCCGTGGATATTGAATCATATTACGACAATATATCAATGTTTTGTATTGTTTCTTGGTGCAATCTATTCCAAATTCTTTCTTGCTTCTTATGAAATTTATTAAAATGAAGCCCTTGGGGATTTGATTCTTCTTAGACAACTCTATTAAGGGTTCCAACAACATGAAGTAAGTCAGTGAAATCATTGGCCCTCTCCACTCCAACCATCCCACCAACTTTACTAAATAAGTTCTCACATACATTTGACCCAATCATGTGCAAAACACATGGAAAGTTAGAGTAACAATCAACAATCTCATCAACACAACTGAAAAATGGCAAGAAATTTTCACATCTTGATATGCTTCTCCGTTGATGAAATTTATGTTAACATTAGTATGATATTGTTTCCGTACCCAACATAACCATAATGTTAAGAAATGATGAACTCGTGAAGCATTTCGCACCCTTTCCCAAAGGCTCAAACTATGAGACATAAAGATGTCAATGTAGTCAACAACAATTATTAGATAAGTGTCTGTAACTAGTGTCCTTTTTGTAGGTTTTAACCCCATACAGAAATTACCTACAAATGAATTCAAAAACACAGAAAATAAACAATGCGAGAGCATAACACATAAAACACATATACACAAAGATTTTCCCCTAGATCTCAAAATTGGGACCACTAGCTTGATTTTTCATTATATTTCTTTCAATGTTACAATACATATTTATACATGCCGAAGCATCCAATACCATGGACCGAAAACCATCACGTCCAAAACCATGGATCGAAAACCATCACATCCAAAACCATGTGGAAAAAACATGCACAAAACCATAGGTAGGTATGCCCAACCTAATATAGGGTCCAAAAAACAAAATTTTATGAGTTGCTGCCCTAGACCCCATAGAGGGGGGTTACTTGCACCCCTCAAATGCCCTGTGACCCCCTCGCTATGAAATCAGTGCAATGAAGGAGGGGCTTTGCCTCCCCTCTAACCACCTGGTTAACTACATGGGATAGTCGTGGAAAGAATATAACACAACCCAACATTCTCCCACTTGTTGTTTTCTTTCCACAAGGGGGCACAAGAGAGCTTAGTCATTTATCCAACCCTGCAATGCCCATTGTTTCTCTACACCAAGAGAACGTCTCAGAGCTCACAAATTTTGTCAATGCATCTATAGTATTCTTCAAAGTGTCCACCTTTACCAACAACACCTTTTTGTCTTCTATCATATCCCTCACAAAGTGATACTAAACATCAATATGTTTTGTCTTTGAATGATATGCATGGTTCTTTTCCAAGAAAATTGCACTTTGGCTATCACAGTCTATCCTTATAGCTCCCTGTACTAACCCCATATTTTAACACAATCTCTACAACCAAACTGCTTCCTTGCTTGCATGAGTGGCTGCCATGTATTCTGCATCCGTAGTTGATAGTGCCATTACAGATTGTTTCTTACTCATCCAACTGACTGCACCTCCAAATAGGTTAAACACATACCCACTTGTAGATCTTCTATGATTGAGATCTCCAGCCTAGTCTGCATCAACAAAGCC
>APFE031275455.1:127232-142643 GCA_000404065.3 Pinus taeda | reverse complement strand
TTAAGGAAATATATCCATGTATTCCTCGAGAAGTCATCTATAAATGATACATAGTACACAGACTTACCCAGTGATGGAACCTTCATAGGTCCAAACACATCACAGTGCAAAAGTTCTAATATCTATTTCGCCCTCTTACCACCAGAGGGGAAACTCACCTGATTCTACTTCCCATATACACAATTTTCAAAGAAATCAAAATCCAAAGAGTTATTACTCATACCTTCTACCATACCTTTACCATGAAGTATTTGAAGGACATTCTCTCCAATATGTCCAAGTCTTTGATGCCACAGCATGGTCTTCTCTCCAGAGACCACTAGATTTTCTGCTCCAGTTTCAGGAACCATAGAGTTGTTACACCCATCAACAATAGTGCTACCTTGCAGCTTGTACATAGTTCCAATCCGAACTCCCTGCATCAATACTAGTGCTCCCCAAACCATCTTGTAGATATCTTTCTCGAACATTGTTTTTACACCTGCATCATCCAGCTTGCTTACAGAAATTAGATTTCTAGCCAATGCAGGAATATGTAGAACACTTGGAAATGTTCTAACCCTTCTACCTTGCAACTTCAACTTTAATTTTCCGCAACCAACGATTCTAGTCTTCCTATCATCCTGTAAGAAGACATCACCACCACCGTATTTCTCATACTCGCAGAACCACTCTCTATGTGGAGTGAAGTGAAAGGATGCACCTGAGTCAATCAACCATGCCTCATGATGTACATGTGTACTTGAAGAAGTAAAGTACACATCCCCACCTTCATTTGAGGTGGCTTTTGCCTCTACAGAAGGAGCATCATCGAATCCCTTTCCTTTATCAAGAGATTTAGATTTATAGTCCCTTTTGTAGTGCCCTCCCTTTCTGCATTTCCAGCACACCACCTTTATAGGTTTTCCTAGAGATTTAGATCTCCCTCTAGATTTAGATCTCCCACTCGATGAATTATTTTTGTTTCTATTATGGGACTATCCTCGCACAGACAAGGCATCACCATTCTGGCTCTCCATATTTTTCTATCTCATCTCCTCCATCAAGAAGGATGAGACTATTTCATCAAACTACAAGGCATCTTTATCGCTACCTATTGCAATAACCAAACTATCCCACGAATCTAGTAGAGAACACAAAAAATTGATGCACTTATCTTCATCTGAGATTTAATAGCAACAGATAATAACTGACTTACAACAATATTAAATACATTCAAATGCTCTGTCACCAAGTCTCCATCTTTCATCCTCAGGTTATACAGCTTTTTCTGCAAGAACAATTTATTCACCAAAGACTTAGATTGGTAGAAAGTCCCTAACTTGTCCCACAAAGCCTTCGTCGTAGCTTCCCCTTATACATTCAACAATACTGAATCAGAGACACACAATCATATTGTGCTCTTTGCCTTCTGATCCAACATTTTCCATTCTTCATCAAACACTCCCATTGGTTTAGTACCTGGATCTACCACAATCCACTGACCTTTATCCACCAACGAATCCTCCATCTTGAGTTTCCACAACTCGAAACTCTTACCATTAAATTTCTTGATCTCTATCTTTCCACCTCTTGCCATCTTCTTTCACCACTAGAATCGCTCTCGTAAATCTCCCACTGAACAAGGTCTACCACAGGCCCAAGTGAAACCCCTCACCAAAAAAAGTGTCCCCTTGAAGCCAAAACAACTCTGATACCAAATGGAGGTTTTAACTCCATACCTAAATTACCTCATACAAATTCCAAATCACAAAAAATAAACAATGCAAGAGAATAACACATAGAACACATATACACATAGATTTCCCCTAGATCACAAAAGCAAGACTACCAGCTTGATTTTTCATTATATTCCTTTCAATGTTATAATACATATTTATACATGTCGAAGCATCCAATACCCTGGACTGAAAACTATCGTGTCCAAAACCATGGACCAAAAACCATCACGTCCAAAACCATGTACGAAAAACATGCACAAACCCATAGGTAGGTCCGCACAACCTAATATAGGGTCCAAAAAACAAAATTTTCTAGGACGCTACCACAGACCCCATAGATGGGGGTTGCCTGCACCCCTCAAACCCCCTGTGATGCCCCCGCACGTAATCGGCACAACGAAGGGGGGGCTCTGCCCCTCTTCTAAGTACCTAGTTAACTACGTGAGCTAGTCGTGGAAAGAATATAACACAACCCAACACTCTCTAACTTTCCACTTGGTGTACTTCTCAACTTTTTCAAACACCTCTAAGCATGCCTTGAAGCAATGTGTTGTGTCGATCCTCAAATTTTTCGATCCATCCTCTCTGTATCTTCACCCTTAAGCTTGTGATCATCCACTTTAAAATTGTGATAAACCATTCTGACATGACCAAAACTTGTGTAATCATTTCCTAAAACCAATTCTCATCGACCGCTAAACAAAGGATTCACTAGCCTTTTTCCGTTGTGGATGTAATCTTGATCATGCAATCCTATTACATTGCAACCATTGTACAACCCGATTAGCCTCCACCCTTCCCAAGGAATTTGATATCGAAGACCTGATGTTGACGAATAATCCTTCAACATAAGTTGTCTTCTTCCAATAATAGGTCCCAAATTATTTTCCACGTGTTTCTTCTACATAGATTCTACCTTTTCCCATTATTGATAAAAAAAAATTGCATTGAACCTATTGCATGTTGGATGAACAACCACAACCAAACGAAGAACCCTTTCATGTAAAGGGTTTGCAATAATAACACATGCATAATGGCTAATAACAATGTTCTTAAAAGAATTTGTTATAATCTCATAGCCTACAGCTCTATCACCAACTCTCACCAAGAAATGTGATTGGAATTGATGTTCTTCTTTTGTACCACAAAACCCCACCAGTGTATCACTTTTTTCTACCCAACTAACATATTTTTTCACAACTGTTTCATCTTCAGTGAGCAATACAAGAATTGGGCCATCTATACCGTGCTTGGCTTTATAAGAAGCATAAATTTTCTGACTACCTCAAAAATATGGTCATGCTCCCTTGGGATATATGCTAATGACTTTCTAACTTTCCTTAAAGTCATAGATATTTAAGGACCATCTAGAATCAGGGTAATAAAGCTATGTAATCTAGGGCCTCCCTATAATTTGTTCATCTCATAAAGGGATTTTATGGATGTACTATACCTTCTCCCTGCTTTTGCATGCATCAAGTTATGAAAAATATCCTTGAAAAATTCCCAAACTGCATTTTTACCTTGTAATTTTCCTTGCTCATGTGCCTCACATACATCCTTACAAAACGTAAAGACATCCTTCCTTTTTGTCGATTCAAACAAATTTTCCTTTAGGGATCTCATTCTAATAGAGAGTGTAGCAACCTTTGTCCCCTCCCACCAAAGAGATCGCATTGTTGATCTATTGTTAACATTTGTAACCCTTGTAGCATTCTTCAATTCATTATGAGTCAAATAGTTGAGTCTTCTACCTTTTCCTGTATCTCGTTCACTTCTTTTATTGGTTCACATTGATTCACGATATAATCGCATCCTGAAGTCATCACATTCTGGAACCAACTTACAAAAGTTGCATGTTAATGAATCAAATGGGATCCCTATTTCAGAATCCCTCTCATAATGAATATGGCTTTATGTACCATCAATACAACATTCAATACCCTAATAATATAACATGATCTTGGTATGCTTCTCTATGGTCCATAATTTTCCACCCCTTTGATCATCCATTAGGACCTTTGTTTCCAATATCTCCCCATTTCTATCAATATTAAGATACCAATACCCCCAACATTGTAGTAACAAGGGAGATAATTGAGATGTAATAAGATGAAAACAAACAAATAAATTTGAAGTAAGATAAATGAAATAATATACAAATTCATATTCAAGTTTAGTCTAAGTTGTTAATTAACACACCTAAAGTAGAAGGATCTGCACTTGTAGAACCCCTATGTAATACTGATGGTGATAATCGGACCAAGAACCTAGTCAAACTTTGTTGGGACTTATCATTGGTAGGCTTTTTGGGTCTCCCAACCATGCCACTGCTCAGCCCAATCTCCTCATGTGAACCCTCATTTGTAGTAGTAGCAGTGTGCTTCTTTGATTTCATGTGTTCATTTAGAGAACTGAAAATATTACCACTTGTCAGCACTAAACAAAACCATTTATTGCATCATGTACATTCCACTCTCACTTTTTTCATGTCCTTATAGTCTACAAGTGTTGCTTCCACCACCTTGAACAAGTTAGGCTCTTGTGTCTTGTTGAAATCATCTAGACGTTTGATCACTTGATCGATATGAAATTGATCTCCAACCATCACTGTCTGTTGTACTTCGTTACATGAAAGAATTTCACTACCACTTGGCATTGATAGGCGTTGTTGATGGGCCCCTATTTTCATATGATGGTTTTTGAAGTTGTGTGGTGTTTGTGCTGCCAAGGATACATCACTTGTTCCATAATAAATGCCACAAATCTCACAATCAATCTTTATTTTACATTCTACCTTTTATGAATATACTTTGAAAGTAATTTTCTCATTGACAAACTCTTCCATTAAAATTTTAACTTTCTTTCCCAAGATGCCAATACACTAGGATCAACAACTATGGCCTATTCCATTGACAAAGACATATTTTCAACTCTTGGTTGTTTATGTAGAACTTCTCACTGTAGATCACCTGATAATGCAATATGCTAAAGCAAAATACTTGATCTACTTCTACAAACACGCTTGTGGAATCTTAATTGATTTTGAGCAAGATCAAATAGAACACATATAACAGATGAAGAAGAAATCAATCACACATGAACACAGAAGAATACTCTAGGGAAAGCCTCAGCTAAAAACCCCGATCTCTATATTATCATACAAGTAGAAATATCTCAGGATTACACAAAGCTTTAGCTCACAAGCTATCCATCTCTCAGTATAATCCCTCACTATTGTTGATAGACATAATAGACAACACATATGCCTTCCTTCAGTCCTCCAAGCCTCCTATTTCCTTGCACAGTTTCTCCTAGGTCCTCAAGCTACTAGTTGTGTGTAATTACCTCACACACTGCTCACTAACCTCTGAAATAACTGCGCAATCCTCAAGGAAAGGATTCCTTCTGCATGCAAGAGATATCCTCATGGGAATATTCCTGCAATTGATAGTACATTGTCCCATATTTTGATCTCAACTAGGTCTCTATCTGAACTAACATGCATGAGTTATTTATGAGAGAATATTTAGTTATCTTAAGTACAATGGTTGCATGCATGCATGCATTGACTAACTGATCTCACAATCAGTTCCACAAATGGTTGGAACTAATCTAATTGGACTTAACTCAGTTAACTGAGATAACTAATTACAACTCAAAGTACAACTCATCTTGATATCCTTAATTAAGGGATAACTTCCTCAATCAAAGGGATAACTATTGCATGTATTCTCATATCTGTTGAGCTCAAATTCGAATTTTAATTCTCAATCTTAATTTACGGACTAATTAAAATTGGAATGTATCCCGAAATGCTATCTATAGCAATGCTATTTTTATCATTTCTTGTTGCTATTTTCAACAGTTTATGCATAGGTCCCTCCACATTCACTTCGATGTTTTCAAAGATTGGTACTATTTCCACTACATTTGAACACTTTTCATCCACATCAAATGTGCCTAGTTTCCTCTTGATGCCTACAAGTGTTGTACAAACTTTCCATTTTTTCTCTTGATTTGGATTTAAACATGTTCCATCTTGGATAAAATCAAAAGGGTATCCAACGATTTCATCATCCACAATTTCATCATGAATTTCAGCAAATGTACAACCTTCTCGACACTTGACCATGCCAATGATAGAGTTTTCTTCATCGGTAACAATTTTATAAAACAACTCCATCTGTTTTTGCACATAAATAAATGAAAAAGTAAGTAAAATTCCACAAGCTTATTGGTTATTATAAAAAAAAAAAGAGCAAGGAAGCAAAGTATGAAATTTCAATTCAAAGCTCCAAAAAACATGAAGAAATATTACTATTTGGATGAAACACCTTGATTCAAAATGTACTATCGGTGGACTCCTCAAATGGAACTGAAACCAGAAATAAAATATATTACTAAAACAAATTTGAGAGTTGATTTATTGTTGCACCAGAACTCTTTTCAGCCTCTTGGGTGGGTGATAGAATACATGTTCTCCACCATTTAAAGCATCTAGATTAAGCAAGGCCAATGTGGGTTGTAATTCTTTAACTATGATAATTTCTTATTTTGAAGCGCATTATGCAGTTTGGGGCAAAGAGACTTCAAAGGACATGACATTTTAGTTCTATAATATCGAGTACACTTAATGTCAAGATCCAGTGAGATCACATAAGTTCGATAGAACTAGGTTGATAAACGGGTCACTGTCTAGACAAGGAGGAGGCCTTGAAATGCCCAGGTTACTAAGCATTTCAGTATAAAAAGCACCATTAGAATTTGAAGGAGTTTTGATGGTGTTTTTGTAAAAAAGGGTTTTCAATTTTGTTAGGACCATGGAGAGTGGGGAGTATGTGATTTGGTTTATTTCTGTTAGAGATTCTACCTCCGGTTTATGGTCCCTAGACCATTTTATCCTCTAAAAATGATGGTTCATTTTCTAGGAGTCCTAATGAAGGAAGATTCACCCATCATTCTTGTCTACTCTTTGAGCACATCGCATATCATAGGGTCCCTGTGGATGAATAATCGAACTTGAATAACTCTTGGAAACCCATGTACAATGTGTAAAAGCCTAGCTGACTCCCAAAATTAGAAGACCAAGAGTGGTAACCAGGCAGATCAGATGTTGAGATGTTGTATTTCTTGGTTTGTTGATATGCAGGCCTCACTTGTTGTAATGTTGTTGCTGAAAAGGGCCATAGTTAAACTACAAGAAACCCATATTACCAAACTCATGTTTTGAGTTGTTCATTAATGCGTTGTAAACTAAGACCTTGATTTTCCCTCTGTATCTCAAATTATTTTGGTTATGTATATTGCAATTTTTCACAATAAACAAATATGAGTATTGGAGAAGGAGATTAATGTATGGTGATTTATTACTTACAAGTCAGGAAAATTGTGTATAAGTTTCAACTAGACTGGGACTTTATCCATGGAAATTGGCCAATATCTTCTTTGGAAAGTTGAAAATGACTTTTTCAAATATAATACTACCATATCCATGTCCTCAATTCTCTCAAGTTTTTCCATCTACCTTGAACATCCTCAATATGTTTTTTCATTGTACTTCCTCTAAACTTCAACGTCCAATTTAGAGGGAAGGTTTTTGCACTCTATCCAAGGTGTTTTAATTTGTGTAAGTGGATGTAACAGTGATAACCTCATCCAACAACAAAATCTAAAATGCCTTAGGATCGAGTACCTCGTCTCAATTACATAAATTGTTGCTCCATGAACTAGATCTAGTACTTCATCTTAATTACACCATGTTTCTCCATGGACTCAATATGGTACTTCCTCTTAACTACATCAAGCTGGTTTATCCATTTACTTAAGCTGAAATTCATCAATCTGATTTTTACCTATACCACTAAACTTCATCAATGTGTTTTTTCAATGTACTTCATTGATTGAAATGAACCAATATTTTTAGCTAGACCTGGTCATCAATTCATTAAGAAGATGCTGTCTATTTATGTAGCAATAAATAGTTAAAAAATATATAGATAACAAACTTGGGTTTCTCAGTGGCATGCACACTAGTTGTTCCTATTTTTGGATCCAACGAAATTATCAGTCAAGTTGTGCTCTAGCAGTAGGTCACTGGAAGTTTAGTAGAAATAAAACTTGGTCAAGCACCATGTGTTTTTTCATCGATGTGCTTCTTCACTATACTTCATCAATTGATATTGCAAAGATCCATGATAATATAAAACATAGGATATATACATCTTCACATTGGAATGAACCTATAAATCTCAACTTATATACCAAAAATTAGAAGTGTGCATGGCCTTTGTTCTTCACTAAAATAATCAGGACAATCAAGTCAACTTATATACCAACCATTGGAAGAGTGCATGGCCCTTAGTCTTGCCTTGAATAATTAGGACAATCCAATTGACATTGTTAATTTAGACTTATGCATGTTATCATCAATTTATTAAAAATAACCAAAAAGATATCTTATGATATGCTTGAGCTCGTTAGTGCCCTGCACACTAAGTTGCCCCAGTTTTCCGATGGGTTGTGGTCCATATGTAAACTAGTAGAATTCTTAGTTAGGCTAATAGTCTAGCAGTTGGTCAATAAAAAATTGTGTTTCTTATACCAAGCTTGACCTGTTTAGTGGCCTGCATGTTGCATTTCCCTATTTTCCGAAGGGATGTGGTCTAGCTGTAGACTGGTAGAATTGTCAGTTAGACTGTGGTCTAGAAGTACATTAGAGAAAGTTTCTTTACTTATACCAAACTCGAGCTACTCAGTGGCTTGCATACTAAGTTCCCATATTTTCTAATGGGACATGGTCCAGCTATAAACCTACAAAATTTTCAAGTGAGCTGTGATCTACCAATAGATCAGTGAAAGTTTAACACAAATCCTAGGTTGTGGCTAGCGCTACATCAGTTAAATTTTAACACAATTAATGGTTAAGAATGATAAGCAACAAATAAACCTATCCATGACAAGGGAAGGAGGATTACTAGCCCACAAAACACACCATTCTGGTTATTAAAATTCCAGTCTTGTTCCAATAAAAATTATAAACAAGAAACAAGGGAGAAAGTGCATTGTCTTGGCTTTATATCCTTCTTTTGTTGGATTTTGCTCTATGTCATGTCCAAAATTGAATTATTTTTCATGGAGAAAATAAACTTATCTTTAACTGTCATATCATCTCTATGATTCAGACTTGGAATATTTTAGTGAGCAAAGAAACAATTAAAACACAAAAGTACTGATGTTGCTTTCCACATATCAGTTTTGGAAGCTATATTTTGTGATTCGACCGTTCAATAATTTTCCTCATTTCACAGTATTTTCATGTTATATATTGATTAAGACTTGGTTTTTGAAAGGCCATATTGAACTCTAACCTTTTTTTGTTTAAGCTATCATGTTGACGAGAACTTGTGTGGTGTATAACACATACCTATGCTTTTTACAAATTACAATGTACAATTTCAGATTTATATTGTAATGTATTATACAAAGGAATACCAAGTCTAGGGTTGAGGACAATGAATAGTTGTTGTTAATCAGATTACCAAGTTGATTTAGGGCCATGTTAGCGAGGATGGACATCAAGGAAGCCACGTAGAGAAGAGGAGTTGTCACAAATCTTTGTGTTGTGAGTGATGATGAACAAGACCCATAGGTTCCACAAGAAAAAGCTAAGGATTTATATTTTTAATTAATCTTTGTTAAGTCAATTAATGGATTTCATTGTCTTGCTAGTGTGAGAAGCATTGATGGTTGTTGTGAGTCTATCTTTGAAAATTTTGATAGGTATGGGGTAACATTTTCTCTTTTGATGCAATTTTTGTTATGCAAGATGGAACTACTATTGCAATTAATCAGGCAATAGAAATAGAATGCTACATTGAAATAAATATATAAAATTTGAAATCCAACTTGTTTTATTTTAGAAAGTACTTTTCAATTAGTTATAATGAATTTGAGCTACAATTGGATTGATTATGTAGTGGGTGAAGAACTATTTTGCCCATTAAGATGGAGCTGAATATCAGTACCCTTAAACATTCACCTCTAAAATGTCCTACGATATCAACAATATGAGCTTGGCTCTTCATCTTTGGTGGGGAACTATATTTGAGTAACAACCTTACTACCTCATTTATTTTCTCAATAGGAGTTGTGGAAGATCTCATGGAGTCTTCTTTTGTTCAAAATGTATAAGGAATTACCCACATCAACTCAATTTGTTCTAATTCTATAGGGTCCATAAACCTTGTTGAAGGTCGTCTTTAACTTATTCTCAGAGACTTGTCTCCTTGTAGGGATGATCTCAAAAGTCATGAATTCCTATTTTCTTTTCCCTTGTAGAGAACTGGCCAAGGAAGATCGGCACATATCTTTTGTGTGTGAGCAAACACATCATTTGGAGATGGTCAATGCTACTAAAGAACTTATTAGACAATAATTCTCTATGATGAGTAATCTAGCTGAGAAATTAAAGCATCCCTATCTTCATATAAGGAAATTTGATATTGTTAGGATGAATATTCTATATACTAAATATAATTATGGAATCATTCCTAAATAGGAGATTCTACGAAGTTAATAACTCTGAGGAAGATGAAATAGATCAAGTTTGCATATTTCTAGAGGATTTCCACCTATAGGTATCACACACAATTTTGCAAAATCCAAAATAGCAGCAACACTTAATTTCTTCCAAAATGATTGTTATATAATGAATATAAGAGAACATTGCCTTGATTGCAACCTCGATTGGAGTAGGGAAGAAACACTTTAAACTCTATCTTGATGTATAAGCATAGGTATATCCTAAACATTAATGGCATGTTTCTGCCCAGTAGCTAACAGATAATTCAATCTTTATGTTTTGAATGTGAGACTCATCAATCAATTGGATGTGTTAATATCAATTGGAGATTATTTTCCTGAGAAAGTAAATATTCTAGAAATATGGAATTTTGGATCATATGCCCATGTAGGGAAACTAAGTAATGTCACCTTGAACACTGCTTGTATACCTCTTTGTATATATCTAACAAGAAAACAGTCTATTTCTTTTAGGATGTTATTTTACAGTTGTAATTTAAGATTGAAGCTTCCCACTACTGATTTTTGTGTCCAAGGGTGGAAAAGTTGTTTCTTTTAGTTGCATCAACCTCCCAGGGAAAGGTTTTAGGTCCCACCTAGGTATGAGGATGTATGGGTCCCAAATCCTAAAGAACCAATGGTTAGTTGAACCTAAGAATGGATGTGAGATAAGGGCTTATAATGTACGATGGAAAGTGGTAAGTATGGAATAATGATAGATGAACTACACTATCTCAATCAGGGCTTCCCCACTAGGCCATCAAGGGAGATCCCATTGGACTAGTATCAAATATTAACCCCCATTTAAGGTGAGGTAACAAGATCAAGGTTAAAACCCCTCCTTCTTCTAGTTCACCCCATAATCCATATCAAATTCTCAAATACAAACAAACATAAGCACCCGATTATAAAATAAATAAAGCACATTTTGATGAGAAGCCCACTTTCGTCCATGTGCTCTTGCCAAATGGGTGAGAAGCATATGACTGATGCAGGTGGTAGAGAAATAATGGCACGTCATCGACTAGTGGTGGTTGCATGGCTGGCCGATTGGATGTGAAGAAATAGAAGAAAAGTTTTCTCCTCTAAGGTTAACCATTTTAGTGGGGAACAAACAAAAAAGGAGTGGCTTGTATATTCTTGCAAATTAAGGAGTATACCCTCTATTCTAGTTTTCATTGAATAATTTCTCAAGCACTAGAGTCTCAAATTTCGAAGGAACGAAGATACCTATCAAGTCTCGATGATAGTCCTACAAGAAGAATTCATGTTTAATCCTCCCCTTGTCATGATCAAGAAGATAATGAGGTTCTTGATGAAGAAAGTTATCAAGAACTTCAAGAGAGCATAGACATGAGGCTTTGTGAGTGATTGGTTGAAGACTTGTACAACGAATTTATCGATTGGGCTTTGTATTGAAATAATAAAGGAATTTGACATTGTCTTCCCAACTTATCAAAGCGACCCTACAAATGCTAAAATGCACAAAGTAGAGATGAATTCGCGATGTGGTTCTATAACAATTAAGTATGGAAATAGGAAATATTTTTCAGGCATGAATAAACCCTTCATCTTATCCAAGGAAATGTTGGAATTAGACATAAAAGATTCGCTTCTCCAAGGAAAGGATTCCAGTAGTATGATTGACATTTTCAACTCCATTTTCCTTCTTCAAAAGACTGAAAAGCAACAAATATAGGTGGTAGCTCTATGATTGCGAATGAAAGAAGATTTATTGATTATCCAGAACCAACCTACATGGTTTTATGATCATTGTTCATCTGGGTGTAAAAGTGAAAATTATGAAGATGATAAAGAATATGAAAAACCAAACTCGTTTCATCACAAGGTCTGGATCTTGATAAACAAATGATCTCCAAAAAAATGTGATTTGGATGAGTTTATTGTGTATAATTTGAGAAGAGGCCCTTTCTTTGCCTCTTTTAAGGAAGACCCTCATTATTACATGGACAGAGAGAACTGTAGGGAAAATGCTCAACTGAGAACTGAGCATCATGTTGGTTGGGCATTTCCTAATCATTTTCTTTGGGCAGAAATCCAGTCTTACAATGACCATGCTATTCTGAAACATGACTATAAGAAGACTATGCACAACATATTTGGCAGCCTTAATTTGCATTTAGAAGTGAAGAAAATCTATAATAGGTCTTAGGGTTACATTTTTATGATTGTGATTATTATACTTTTGAGGATGCTGAGGCTGTCATCGAAGAGGGCATTTCAGAGTAACTTTTATCTTTAGATTCCAACACTCACACAAACAATGGACTTGAATATTTCTCTAATGACAAATATGTGGAGAGATTCTCACCTGATTCTAGTGGACTTAATATGTATAAGGATAAACTTTCAATTTCAGATCACAGTTCCAATGTTTAAAAAACATTGTTTATACATCCATACAGGTGTCGAAGAGTTTACAATTTGCATGTCAAAAAACCTCTTGATATGACCACTGGGAATGGGAGAAGCACAAGGTATGTTTTGTAAAAAATCCATGCATGAATTTTCATCAACAAAGGCTTGCTCATCTGAAAACAAAAAAACCCTAATCATTATCTAAAGCACAAAACAAAAATATCCTAATCATTATCTAAAGCACTAGAATAATTAAATTTTAGCCCTAAAAATAAAAACGATGAAAAATACCTAGATTGCTTTTCAACGTTTGACATCGGTAAAAGAATCCTTCTCTATTATATGCCAAGCCCACCTCAACTGCTTTTGTAGCCCCCCAAACACGACTACTTTTGTATCCTCAAACACTTCAGATAAAACACAATGCCATATGGATGAGAAAGACTATGATATGGATTTCAGATTGCTCCCTGGTGATGGCAACAGCTGGTGCAATTCACCTTGAACCCAAGCTTATACCCTTGACCCTTTCCCCATTATCGCATCAACACACTCCACTAACGATTTCCCCATTATCATCATCAACACACTCCATTAATAAGAACTTACCCTAAAATGGGGGTTGAGAAGGCCCATATAGAGGAGATTGTTGTTGCGAACAAAGGTATCATCCAACAGATCCGAGGTTGTGCTGTGGATTACTCCCACGGGCTATGATACTCTCACCCAGCTATGATACGAGACTACGAATAGATCTCTCGCCCAACAAAATAGGTGCAAAAGTGCCGAGGTTGTGCAACAGAGCCGAGGTTGTGCTGTGGATTACTCCCATGGGCTATGATACTCTCGCCCAACTATGATATGAGACTACAAACAGAGCTCTCGCCCAGCAAAATAGGTGCAAAAGAGCCGAGGTTGTGTTTTGGATGACTCCCATGGGCTATGATACTCTCGCCTAGCTATGATACGAGACAATGAATAGAGCTCTATCCCAGTAAAATAAGTGTAAAAGAGCCGAGGTTATGCAACAAAGCCGAGGTTGTGTTGTAGATTACTCCCACGGGCTATGATACTCTCGCACAACTATGATACGAGACTATGAATAGAGAAACTCTCGCCTAGAAAAATAGGTGCAAAATAGATGATGCGTTGGTGTTGCAGTGCACTGGTGGTGCACTGTCACTCACACCTCTTGCCTCTTTTATGCCTCCTCTTAGACATATTTTTTAATAAAAGATACCCTATAATATATATATATTATTATATAACATATAAAAACCCCTCTAACCCCTATTATATAGTCAATATTTGGTTTTGTTTTTTTAGTTTTATTTTTTATACCATAATATGAACGCACATGATATTATATTGCTTCGTCAGTGAAGCTCCCGTGGGAGATGCAGGATACCTGCATGCAATCCAGTACAGACCAGACTTGTGAATATTCACATAGACCCTGTGGTCTTCAAGATCTTCCCCAAATGTGTGTGAGAATGTATCATTGATGTCCTCCCATTTCAGATTGATGACTTTGACTACAAGCATGTTGGTGTCTTTGTAAATAGGAAAACTCATAGACTCATACTCAAATACATCTCCAGTTGCACTTCTGTTGGTGTCCTTTGACCCTGCTTTCTTGGAGGCCATTGAAACTGAACTGATGAGAGATAGATGAACACCCACTATACTTGGAGACATGGCAGTATTCATGGAAAGAAATATGTCAGTTGAAAAGAAAATCAAACTTGAGGATTGACATGCAACAAACTCGAGATACTGATGGCAAGGATTATGCAATTTTCACCAGTGTTGGGTTGTGTTATATTCTTTCCACGACTAACGTACGTAGTGAACCGGGGGGTTACGGGGGGGTGAAGCCCCCCCTTCGTTGCGTCGATTGCATAGCGGGCAGGAGGCAGCCCCCCCTATCTAGGGAGTTTGAGGGCGGCAGGTAGCCCTTCTCTACGGGGTCTGAGGCAACACCTCGAGAAATTTTTTTTTTTGGACCCTATATTAGGTTAGGCGAACCTACCTATGGTTTTCGATCCATGGTTTTGGACGCAATGATTTTTGGTCCATGGTGTTAGCACTTGGAATTCACCTAGGCTGAGATAGACAAACTCTCAAGGCTACATCAAACCATTTCACCTCGTAGCTAGCCCTACGAGGTATGAGAAGGCTCTCTCGGGTCAGATTTCGGTAGATCTTTCAATATGATAAGCTGACCAATTAGGATCAAAGATATTAGGCTAGTAAATTGATAAGGGGGGTTGATTTAAAGATTTTTGGGTTTTTGGTGGCAATTGGAGGGAGTGCAATTCAGGGTGCGGGGATTGAGCACAGTTTTTGCAGGGGGATCTTGGGGCAAGGTAGGAGTAAGTGCTGATGCCTTAATCTGAGATGGATGATCAGGGATGATAGAGAAGGAGCTAAAGAGGGCAAACAACCATTTGAATCCTCTCTAAACAGTAGAAAACATAAATTTTGAACAAACTAAAAAGCTGAGCATGTCAAAGCATGAATTCAAACTTTACCACTTCATCTGTCCAAATAGAAGCAAAAGAGAGATGTGGAATACATAAACAGACTTACAAGAACATGTAGAGAACACACCATCAACAAAACAATCCACAAGAATCCACAATGATGTCTGCAAAATCCTGGCCTTCCTTTTCTTTAAATTGCAGAGATAGATGTACAATATACAATAAAGCTTTCTCCCACAAGA
>APFE031275455.1:20391-114356 GCA_000404065.3 Pinus taeda | reverse complement strand
TTCCAAAGGAGAAACGAACCAAGTTGGATAGTAAATCTGAAAAGTGCATCTTTATTGGGTATAAGGATGGTTTAAAGCATTATAAGCTTTGGAACCCAGTCACACGGAAGGTTGCATACAGTCGAGATGTGGTGTTCAGAGAGGTGAAAGATGTTATTAAACATGAAGTCCAACCAAAGGAACTTGTGAAGATAGAGTTTGAGCTAAAGGAGGAAGAATCAGACTCTATAGCAGAGGAGGAATCAAAAGATGAAGAGTCACAAACTCCGGCTGTGAGAAGATCAGTTCGAGAAAGAAGGCAGCCAGAAAGGTATAGTCCATCTGCTTTCTATTCAAATTTTTCTTTATCTATTACTGATGATGATCCCAGAACTATGAAGGAAGCAGTAGATTCAAAGGATGGAAAACTCTGGAAAGAGGCCATGGTTGATGAAATGGCATCTTTGCACAAAAATGAGACTTGGGATCTAGTGGAGTTGTCGGTTGGAAGGAAACCCATTGGCAGCAAATGGGTGTTCAAGAAGAAGACAAATGCAAAAGGAAAGGTGGAGAAATACAAAGCTCGGTTGGTAGCAAAAGGTTATTTCCAAGTGTCGAGAATTGATTTTGGTGATATTTTTTCTCCTGTTGCCAAGGTAACTTCTATTATATTACTTTTATCTGTTGCTGCTGCTTTTGATTTTGAGGTAGAGCAGATGGATGTGAAGACAACATTTCTTCATGGGGATCTAGAAGAGGAAATCTACATGAGAAAACCTGAAGGCTTTGCGGTGAAGGGTAATAAAGAATTGGTATGTAAGTTAAAGAAGTCTCTATATGGGTTAAAATAGTCACCAAGGATGTGGTATCAGAAATTTGATACATTTATACGGGGACTTGGCTTCACCAAAAGTAAAGCAGATCACTATGTGTATTTTAAATTAATTGGTGACCATGTTATTTATCTGGTCTTGTATGTGGATGATATGTTGTTGGTTGGAAATGACAAAGAAATTATCCAGGATTTGAAGACCCCATTGTCCTCCAAATTCGACATGAAAGATCTCGGTGCTGCAAACTATATTTTGGGCATGGAAATTAAAAGAGATCGGGCAAAGAGGAAGCTCTGTTAAACCAGAGGAAGTATGTTGAGACAATAGTGCAAAGGTTTAATATGCAGGATAGTAAACCGGTGAAGGTTCCTATTCCTGTAGGTGTGAGGTTATCTGCTGGAATCAGTGTCCAAGACATTAAGACGAGGAAGAGGACATGTCCTCGTGTTCCATATGCAAGTGCAGTGGTAGCTTGATGTATGCAATGGGTCTATTACTAGACTAGACATTGCCTGCAGTGGGAGTATTGAGAAGTTTATGTCAAAACCAGGGAAGGAGCATTGGACAGCAAATGAAGTGGGTTTTCAGGTATTTGCGTGGCACTAGTGATTATGGTTGTGCTACCAAGGAAGACCAGGATTGGACAGAGTGTTGGATATTCATGGCTTTGTTGATGCAGACTGGGCTGGAGATCTGGATCAGAGAAGATCTACAAGTGGGTATGTGTTTAACCTATTTGGAGGTGCAGTCAGTTGGATGAGTAAGAAACAATCTGTAGTGGCACTATCAACTACAGAGGCAGAATACATGGCAGCCACTCATGCAAGCAAGGAAGCAGTTTGGTTGCAGAGATTGTGTTCAAGTATGGGGTTAGTACAGGGAGCTATAAGGATAGACTGTGACAGCAAAGTGCAATTTTCTTGGCGAAGAACCCTGCTTATCATTCAAAGACAAAGCACATTGATGTTCAGTATCACTTTGTGAGGGATATGATAGAAGACAAAAAGGTGTTGCTGGTAAAGGTGGACACTTTGAAGAATACAGCAGATGCATTGACAAAATCTGTGAGCTCTGAGAAGTTCTCCTGGTGTAGAGAAACAATGGTGTTTCAGGGTTGGAAAAGTGACTAAGCTCTCCTGTGGCCCCCTGTGGAAAGAAAACAACAAGTGGGAGATTGTTGGGTTGTGTTATATTCTTTCCACGACTAACCTACGTAGTGAACCGGGGGGTTAGAGGGGGTGCGGAGCCCCCCCTCCGTTGCGCAGCGGGGGGGTGGCAGCCCCCCCTATCCGAGGGGTTTGAGGGGGGTAGGTAGACCCCCTCTACGGGGTCCAGGGCAGCGCCCCTGGAATTTTTTTTTTTTGGACCCTATATTAGGTTGGGCGAACCTACCTATGGTTTTCAGTCCATGGTTCTCGACACGATGGTTTTTGGTCCATGGTATTGGATGCTTCGGCATGTATAAATATGTATTGTAACATTGAAAGGAACATAATGAAAAATCAAGCTAGTAGTCTCGGTTTTGGGATCCAAGGGAAATCTCTATGCATATGTGTTTTATGTGTTATGCTCTTGCATTTTTTATTTTTTTTGTCTTAGAACTCGTATGCAGGTAATTTCTGTATAGGGTTGAAACCTACAACCGGGAGGCTAGGAGACTGCTGGAATTGTGCAATGTGCAATCCAGGATGACCTGCTGGGAGCTAAGATTACACAATGCACAATTTCAGTCATCAAGGCATGCAAGCCCAGGGATTGCATTGTGTTAGGGTCCTATAACAATAGGATTCATAATTTTGAACTAGCTATGGTTAATCTTGTAATATTGTACATACTTTTTCTTTCTACAAAATGTTTTCCATATTAAAAATTAAAAAATGTAAAGAGGGTATGTCCCAAAAGAATAATCAAAGGACAAAAAGAAAGAAAAAGATAAAAAAAGTGAAAAATATAAAACCCAAAAAGAAATAAAACAGATAATGGAAGTGTGCAAATTCAAATGCCACTACTTTTACTTTATTATGCAAAATAAGGTTGTGTGCAGCTTGTGAGAAATTCCACAATCCATGACAGCCAAATAGCTTAATCTTGACTTATTCATGCTTTAAATTTCATGTTGATAGATAGAGAATAAAATATCTAGCCAAACTGTTTAACCTTGGAAGATCAGTAGTTAGGTAGAGAATAAAAATGACCTCATCGGTTTAATCTGAGACATAGGAAGTTATAAGGTTAGAATTAGATAGTTGTTTGTCAAAAGAAAAGGAAATAAAGGGTCAGCAAGCTCAAATGCACCCAATAAAATGAAGAAAAAATGTTAGGATAAATAAAAGGTAGGTAGAAAAAAGGTTGCAAATGCACAAGGTTGTTGAGTCAAAGAGCACATTTATCATGCCTAATCCTATGTTTCATGTGCAGGAGGATTCATGAGAAAGAAAAAGATATTCACAAGTTGGTTTAACTAACTTCCCCTCATTTCACTATACCCCACATGCTTATTTGCTAATTTCTCCATTATCCCTTCATCACTTATAAATCACTTTTTCCCCCTCATTTTGACCCTTACCCCTTGGTTTCACGCATTTCCCTAGTAATTACCTTTCAAAAGTCATCCTCATACCCAAAACCCCTTTTTCCTAGTGTGAAACCCATTCCCCATTGCAAATATTACCTTCCCCCCCATTAATTTCCCTATTTCCCTTCAAAACCCACAGAAACCCTTTATCCTAAGTTTTTATCCCCCCGCTTTATCTAATCAAACCCTCCATTTCATATTTCCCTGACAAACCTCTTTTAACCCACCAAGCCTTGGCATGGTTAAAAAACCCTGGCACGTAACCCCTCGTCCCACTTTATTAACCCGTTTCTTATGTTAAAAATCCCAACCTTATTAGTTAATTAATTACATTTCTATGTAATTAAACCACAAACCCCACAAATTCCTTCCCCAATTCCCTCCATGCATCTTAACCACGTGACAACTATCCAATCTCCTACCCCCAGATTTGACGGTACGCATCCATATCGTGCGGGTTCATTATACACTGGATAACAACCCGAGAGCACGCAAGATTCACAATTTTTCCTGGGCACTGTTATGCGGTGTGGCGAAACTAGGTGAGATCACGTGCTCATAAAAAATACATCCTGCCCTCCAAAAGTAGTGCGATGGCCCAAAAAACCACCTCCCTGCCAAAGCCGAAAACTACCCATTGTTCATTCATAATTTCCGCGCCACAATATGATTGTTACTCGTTAAAAGGTCAGTAAATCCCCAATTCACTCTTTTTTCTCTTTTTTCACTGCAACTGCTGCTTAGCCATTGCGACACCCTAAAACCTCCACGACCAAATTGACCATTGTCTACCACCTGAAGAAGCTCCAAACACCTAATTGAAGCAACGCGCTGATAGTTGAAGCCACTGTACCCTCTGCATTCACCACTGAACCCAGTTTGCAAGCCAGACCATCAATTTCTAGGTATTCTTGGGAAAAACCAGAACGAACCTTCAATTTGAAAACGCACAATTTAAATAGAAAGCTTAATTAATTGAATTAATTAAAGAAAATTGGCTAAATTGAAAAGAAACCTACTATACACCCCTAACCCTTGTGCAAACTATAATCACTCATCCACTCTACGAGAGCTTCCAAAAATCACTCCTAAATACCCCTCAAAGCCTACTTCATATATGTAAACCCAATTATGGCTTCCCAAATATCTTTGGACGTGAGACCTCTAAAAACCCCTCACCTGGACATCGACTACCTTGGATTAGCAAATAGAGATTTCCAAATAAAGGACACAACCTCCCCTGCCTACCTTCTAAAGCTCCAATGCTTGAGTAAGGAAAGATTCTTAAACCAAATTGATGACATCCACCTTTGGGAGTCTAATTTGCCCAAATATTTGTTTCCAGAAGTACATCCATTCCCAAACATTATCCACTTTTGTGATGCTTGCTACATTCCTAGACAAAGAGCCATTGTCACCCCTAACCAACAAGTATTGTTTACCATCACTGAAGGATCCATTAACCAAATGTTGGAGGTCCAACCAAGCCTTAATGGCACGCCACTATCTATTGGAGAATTGTTGGACCTTTATACTAAGTTAGACCTACCTATAATAGCCCAAATTTTCCAAACTCTCATCATAGAGAAATGTCATACTCCCACAGATAGTCCCCCTTATGCTGCCACCATATTTTTTGAGAGAGGTAGACAGATTATTACCATGCTCTCTTGCATCTTAGGATATACCACAGATGATCATGTGGATGAGGTTGTCCTAAACTTCTTGTCCATATTTATCCCAAGAAAGCCTCTTGCAATTATTTACAATTATGCTCAATTCATTGCAGACAGGATACATGAATAGTTCACCAGATTACCTACTGAAAGAGTCTTCAAGTACTCTTCTATATTATTTCATATGTTCTTGTATTATCAATCAGAAAAATTCCCTGTCAGCATCCGAAAGTTGGATACCAACAGAAATCAAAGATCAGTTATCTATTGGACACCCTTGATCCAAAAGTACTCCACTACATTCACTTATAAGGACTTCATCATTTTTCCATCTAGTCATGAATATGCTAGCCAGTAGCCCTCAGCCTAGAATCAACCAAGAGATCAAAAGGGTGTTACAATTGGCCAAGAACAATGAGGTGGGAGACTGGTATCTGTACTAGAACCACACAAAGATAAGAATTTATGGATGCCAACTTTCCCCTTACAAACAGCCCAAATACCTCCCCATGAGGATATTTGCACTAAAATATTTTAGGCAGATTATCAATTTTGATGAAGTGAACTTCTTAGCAGCTAGGAAGAAAACCCAATTCAAAATGAAAAATCAATTGGGCCCCTTCATTTGTAACACCAGGAAAGTTGGACCAAAGGCAAATAGGATTTTGTGAAAAATGAAGTTCAAAAATAGTTTTATGTGGTAGTATGACCCTCATGGTGTCATAAATAAACTGAGGATCAAGGTCAAATTGGGACCTTTCATCCATCATCCCAACCCAAACATTGAGAGGTTTGCCAACCAATCAGAATGGTTGGAAAACACTCTAATTGACATGGATAACACTGTAGTGGATGTAGAGAATACATTGATAAATGTAGAGAGACAGATTGATGAAAGTTCCTTCTTGCAGGTTCCAAAACTAGGAGAACCAAGAACATTCCTCCTATTTTACAGAATCCTGCAAATGAGGAGAGAAACCCAAAGAGAAACAGGGAGGAGGGTTCTAGTTCTGCTATGGAAACCACAGATGAGTAGTTCGAGATCAGTTACAGGAAGAGGCCCAATCTAAATCCTGTAACTGAATAGGAGGACACCATTGAATCAGTGAAAATAACTGACACTGATAGAATGGTGGAAAGAAGCAAAGGCACAACAACTTCAAGAGAAACACAATAGCCTTCAACATCTAACACTTAACTGATTGAGAGATGACTCAGTGTTGAGGTTTCTTCTTTCACCAGGCCAATAGATAAAGAATAGGATATTAAGGACATGTATAGAGCAATTAAGTTAATAAATGAGAAGTTGAAGGCTGAAACATATGCTCAATACTTCAAACACAAACCAACAAATCAAAGCAGGTTGACGTCAACTTTCGACATCAAAATAGGAAAAATGCATGTGTTCTTCATGCAGCCAATTGTCCAGCAGCCAAAGACATCAACTGACTACAGAAAAGCAGATTTTGAGGTGTTAGCTAGGGATGTTCATCCCATTGAACATATTGAATTCCACAAGCAGGCAGAAGAGATGATCTACTCCACTTTGACAGGAAAGGCCATGGCTTCACATAAGCTGCAGAGTTCATTAGATAACATTACAACTCAATACAAATTGGAAAAGGCCTCCTCTCAGGCCAAGGACAACAAGATCACGTCATTGGAGGACTTGGTAATTGAGTTGGGACATGATCCCAATGACATCAAAGCGACTGAGAAATTGATCAAGAAGAAGAATGGGGACATAGCTACTCTCAAAAAACAACTAAAACTTCCTCATTCAGAGCACCCCCAAACCAAAGAAGTCCTGGAGAGCCAAACACATCAGGCGAAGATGATGGACTTGGTCCTATAATTGAATGATCAACTAAAGGAAATGGAAAAAGAGTTAGATAGCTTGATACAATTAAAACAAGCTAGACTGGAGACTGCCCCTACCACTGTTATCCCAAAAGTTACTACACCAGTACCTTCCACTTTGGAATCATCCTTAGCTCCTATAGCTCCAATGGCTACAACACTGCCACCTTCTACAGCATCTACATCAGTAGCAGGGTCAACAGTAGCAACTCAACTAGGTGATGAGGCTAGTAGATTGGTCAAGGCAATGGAAGACATGACCATTCAGACTACTGAAATGAAGAAGCTCAAGGAAAAGGTAACTAGTCTAGAGACTTCCTATAAGCTTGCACAGATTATGCACAAAGAAGAAGTGCATAAAGAAACTAGGATGAATGAGAGAATAAAAATCTTGGAGAAGGAATTGACTTTGAAGGAACCCCTTGGCCAGGCTAAGGAAAAATTATGGGCCAATATCATTGACTTTGTCAATGATATTTTTCCATCAATCCAAGTAATTTTTTAGCAAATTGACTTAGTGAAGCAGGCTATAGAATCCATACAAAGAGTGAAAACAGAACTAGGAGACATGCCAGAGGAGGTCACTAGGATCATTCACTTCCTCAACTCCAAAAACAAGTATGAATTACAGGAGTTGGAGATACCTGATAGGACATGTACAATATTAGAAGTAAAAAGGGTCTTCACCAAGAGAAACTTAATGCTAAACTCGAAAGATAAGTACCAAACCATGCAACTAGCTATAGACATATTCATGATTAAATTTGAAGTTTTGAGGCAAAAGGGTTTGCCAAATCCCTTAGTAATAAATGATAAATTAATGCCACAGGAGGACTACAATAAAAGAATTAGAGAAGTGGCTAGAGATCAGGTAAATACTTCATCTATGAAGGGGATTCCTACTGGAAAGGTCCTATACTAGACTTTTGAAAACTTGTTTTACCTCCAGCATGAGGTAAAACATATTTTTGTGAATAAGCCCACTTTTTCCAAGTACACGGAGGCAGATAAAATTTGTAGGAAGATGATCAATATCCAATTACCAGATGCAAAAACTTGGGAGAAATTGAATGAATTACTGTAGAAATACATAGTCAAAATGTAAAAATGTACAGTAAGGGTGAAAAAGAAAAGGAAAAGGATAATGATAGGCTAACCAGATGAAAGAGTATCAGGTAAAAGTGTATCAGTTGAAAGATCAAAGTAAAAAGAGAATTCAGTGTAAAGGCCAACAACAAAGCAGAGAATGAAAGATAAAATATCAGAGCATAAAGATAGCACAACCTAATAAACAAGGACAACATACATCAGTTGAACATATGTATCTATCTTCTTGCATGAAGATATTTCTTCCTCCTACATTAATTCCCAAGACAGTTTGCGATATTTTATAAATTATTTTTGTATAAATACTTCATAATTCGAAGTATTGAGGGTGGATTTCTACACATTTGTTGAGTTATTTTTATCATAAACTTAAGGGTTATTGTACCAATTTTTCAGGTCAGTAGACTGGACCAAGTAATAAAGAGATTGCATTAAAGGATTCACGTGTTGAGCTATTACAATGAAATATTTTCTTTGTCAAATTTATTATTTTCTTATGTTTTTTTCACAAACTTGAATGTTATCTAAAGTTGAATGAAACTAACTAGAAATTTATCTCATAATTTGTTTAAGTACACTCTGTTTTGAATAGTTGATCATTTCCATGTTTTCTTCTGATATCCAGATATGAGAATCCTTCATTTCTCTCCCATCCCGGTTGACCTCTTTCACTTTCTTCATAATCTAGCTTAAGGAACCCTTAATTGCTCCTTGGATCCGATTGAAAACCATTTCATCACCCAACCTTGAGATCTGAAGTAACTCTGCTATCTTTCCTTGTAAAAATTGTTTTTAGAACTTGATCTAGTCCTGCTTTCATTATATTTGACCCCATAAACCCAATGGTAAAAGGCACCCCTGTTTTCATCTAAGTAAGTGATCCCACCACCAAATCCAAATCAAAACACAAGTACAATCATAACTAGCCTAAAATAAATTAACTAAACAAAGTTAAAACATAAAGAGAGAGCCCTCTCTGAGCATTAGGAAGGCTAGATCCTAATATCCAAAGTAGGTTTGTGGTTACCTCTAACCATTTCTTTCTAATCAACTACAGAGAAATATTGGAGTGATAAAATATTGGAGACCATAGTAGGGACTCCGATCCTCAGTGTAATAAAACTTTAAGGAAACCTTAAATTTCATCTTTTGCCCCTTAAGGTCATTTTAAGGAGTTGATGTTAAAAAGCTTCAAAAAACAATTAAATTATTAAAATTTTGGCTCCCAAAAAGACTCACTATACCATGGAAAATCCAATTCCAAACCCTGCTACAATAGTTGATGACCATGACAGAATTTTAAGAAAACCAAAAAAGGTAGAAACTCAAGCAAGTAGTAGCTAGTTATTTAAAGCAAATTCACTCCCCAAGGAATTATCAACTTGAGAGGAAATTCCATTTGATTTGTCATTTGACCTCTCATTTTTTATAACTAGATCAGAAAATGCAATTCATGAAACTGTGTTAGACCCTAATTTTATTCAATTCATTGAGTCAAAAAAGGTACCTATACATCCAGATTTGGATAAACTTGTGTTCGATAATTTGACAAACTAGAAGTTTTAACCTCTACATTGATAAGCCATATAGATGATGCCTGCTTTCAACAATCAGTTGAACTAGCTGCCCTCATTGTTGTCGCCTCTGAAATTTTTGCACAATCTTCAAATACTGTAAATACACCTTCATTTACTACCACGTCACCTATAATATCCACCATAGTTCATTCCCCTAAACCACTTGTTCATTATCTTCCTATCCCACCAAACTCATCAACCTCATCTAGTTCATCTCCATCCATTTTAATCCCTTCCTCAAGCACCACTACTTTTCCCCCTAGTCAAACCAAAAACTCAGCCATGGCAGACCAATATGCACCATTGGTTTTACCAGCTCAGCTCCATGCCATGCCCCAAGATTATCAAAGAAAAATCTTTTTGTTTAATGCTATTGGGCAGTATATTGCCCAACAACATGTGAACAAAATGATTGACTATTTGGAGTTGCATGAGATTAATGAATCTATTGTCCAAATGAGGTTGTTTGCCCAAAAATTAACTGAGGATGTAAAGAAATGGCTCAAAGGTGTACCAGCTAATCATATTGTAGACTTAGTTGCTTTTCGTAGATTGTTTATTGATAGATGGGAATGAAATAAAAACCCTCTGAAAATACTTTCTGAATATGATAACATTAGAAGAGCTCCTAATGAGTCAATTTAGGATTATTGTACTAGGTTCAATAACATCTATAATGAAATCCCTACTAATATTAAGCCTCCACCAGACCTAGCATTGATCAAATTCCCTGATGATTTTGACACTAATATTTCATACGAATTAAGCGAAAGAAACCCTCAAACATTGGAACAAATGCAAAGTAATGATGTTAGTGTAGAAGCCAATCTATTAGCTAATAAAGCTAGGATGAGAAATGAAAAAAGAGTTGTCATTAAAGAGGAAACTTCCACTTATGATGGTAAAATAGATAGTTTAGCAAAGAGTGTAGAAAGAATAATGGATAGATTAGAAAACATGGAAAGAAAAGATCAGTGGGAGAATCAATAGCCACCCCCAATAAGAAACCCCAACTTCAGGAAGAATCCTAACACTGGAAAGAATGTTATACCAGATCAGCAGATTAGACCACCCTTCCAGGAAAACTATGCTGAGGGTTCAAAAAACCATGAGGGAGAGGATGATACCCAGATAAACTTATTAGGGATTAAAAATGAAGATGTTGCTTTTCTTACTCAAGAAGAACAAGAATTGTACATGCTACAACAATTGCAATTAGAATCTGGAGAGTCCTTCAACTTTAAACAAGGCTATGAATCTTCCATATATGAGGTTCGCAAATAGTATAGCCTAAGAAGCAAAAAGAATAATGAAATTCCCACTAAGAGATCAATCCAAACCCAAACCAAAAAGATAATAGAAGCTCCTGTGACCAAAATCCCACAAATCCTCCCTTGGGGAACTCAGGAGACTTCAAGCCCAAAAATTGTAGATGTAACTTCATCTGAAACTCAAACTAAAATTGTTACTCAAATCATTATTCAAAACAAAACTGCTGAAACATAGACTGAAGTGCCAAGTACAAAAAAAGAAGACAAAAACACACATACCACATTTTCTAAGATCTCATCCGATCAAGCAAAACTCAATTGCCTTTCAACATTAAAACTGAGATAGAAAAATTGAAAATATCAGTCCCCTTAACTGAGCTAGTGAAAAATGAATCATATAGATCACAAATCACTGAAACATTGAATATAGGTGAAGGAGAGGATGTTGCGAATTTGAATGATGATCAACCTGAGTTATTGTTTGGTCCTGAAGTAAATGGTACACATCAGCAAGGGGGTATCCCTCCTTTCTACATTAGCTTGAACATTCATGATAAAATATTACATAATGCTATGCCAGACTCAGGGGCATCCCATAACTTAACGCCAAAAGAAATCATGGAGAGACTAAACTTAGATATCACCAGACCATATATGAACTTGTATTCCTTTGACTCTAGCCAAGTTAAATGCCTCAGCTTGATCAAGGATTTGTGTGTAACTCTAGTCTAGTGCCCAGCAAAGAGTATTGTCATGGACATAGTAGTTGCTAACATCCCACCCAAGTATGGAATGTTGTTATCTCACTCAGGGGGAGAAAAATTGCATGGATCTTTACAATTAGATATGTCATATGCCACCATCTCTATTTTTGGTCAACAAAGAAAACTTTATAGAGAGACCTTGATGAAATACATGGTGAATAGTGCAAAAAAAAACCACAAAATTTCCCTATATACTCCATGCATTCTGATGTGGACTCTTTAATCTTGTACAATTCAGACCATGACAAAAAGGAAATCATAGCTATAGAAGAAAAGTACAAAACACCTAATAGTGAAAAAAAAATTCATGAGTCTCTATGGCATTTGGATTTTGATGGATCTATGAATAGACTAGGAGTAGGTGCAGGACTGTGGATTCACAACATGGAAAATAATCATTTTGAAGGTCATGAATTTATATTAAATTATAAATGCACAAACAACATGGTAGAATATGAAGCTCTAATCTTAGGACTACAAATGATTAGAAAACTTGGAGCCAAGGGAGTTTCTATAATGGGAGACTCAGAATTGATTATTAAACAAATCAAAGGTGAATACTATGTAAATAATCCCAGAGTTAACCAATATAAAGAGACTATCCTAGATTTGATCAAGGACCTTCTGGAAACTAACTTTGTTGCCATTCCTAGGAAACAGAATATGCAAGCCCACAATCTAGCCACTTTTGTTAGTACCTGCAAATTGCCTTTTCAGCCCAACCACCAATACACTGCAAAAGTGAGACATAGACCTATCATTCCTGACAATTTGAAATATTGGTAGATTTTCTCACAAGATTCTCAAATTTATGATTTCATGAATGCTGAAGGTGAGTTTCAAAATTGTAATATAGATATAGATTGTATAGTAGACAATGACATAGATAGTGGGATAGATGTAAATATTTTAGATATAGGTAAACCCACTAATTTCACTAAAGTAGAAATAGATAACTTAGAAAATGTAGAAATAAAAGAAATAATGAATAATGATCCCGAAATTCTAAACCTTAAAAATAATTTTTTTCCTAAGGGATTAGTCCATTAGAAGATTTGTTTGATTCAAACAATGTAGCTAGGAAACCAAAAATGGATCTTTCAAGAGAAGATATAGAAGAATGTAACATAGGAACTGAAGATGAACCTAAGCTCATTAAAATATTAAAAGCCTTACCTCCAGATGAAAAGGTTAAATATATAAATCTGTTCAAAGAGTTTCAAGATGTCTTTGCATGGAGTTATGAAGACCTAAAGTCTTATGACACCAGCATAATTCAACACAAAATACCCATCAAAGAAGATCATAAACCTTTTAAACATAAGATTAGGAGAATTAATCCAGTTCTTATGCCATCAATTGAAAAGGAAGTCAAAAGGATGTATGATTCCCAAATCATAGCTCCCATTAGGTACTTAGATTGGGTCTCAAACTTAGTCACTACTAGGAAGAAAACAAGAGAAATCAGACTCTGCGTTGATTTCAAAAATCTAAACAAAGTCTCATTGAAAGATAACTATGCTCTCCCAAAAATGGACCATATCCTTCAAAGGGTAGTAAGCTCATCCATAATTTCATTGCTTGATGGATTTTCTGGATACAACCAAATCTTAGTTCAACCCGAGGACCAAGCAAAGACTGCATTTACTACTCCTGGGTGTACTTTCATGTATTTGAAAGTTCCTTTTGGATTAATGAATGCAGGAGCAACATTTCAAAGAGCTATGGATATAGATTTTTGGAGAAATCCATGACTTCCTAGTTGTTTACCAAGATGACATCACAGTCTTTTCTAAATCTGATAATGAACATCTAGACCACTTGAGAAGAATTTTCATTAAATGCAGAAAATTTGGTGTTTCCTTAAATCCCAAAAAGACACTCTTTGGTCTAGAAGAAGGTAAACTCTTGGGACACATCATATCCAAAGATGGAATTAGAATAGATCCTGCTAGAATAGAGGCAATCTTGGCCATCACCCACCCTAGAAACATCAAAGAATTACAGTCATTTTTAGGCAAAATATATTTTCTTAGGAGATTCATTTTAAATTTAGTTGAATTAATTAGAGAACTGAATAACATGTTAAGAAAATATTAAACACTTAAATGGATAGTGGAGGCTAAACAGTCTTTTGAGGCCATCAAACAGGTCCTTACCAAAACTCCAATCCTCATAAGTCTTGACTTCCAAAAATATTTTGTAAATTTTTCTTTTGCTTCAAAACATAGTATTGCAGCGGTCTTGTTGCAAAAGAATGATCAAGGATATGAACAACGCATTGCATTTTTCAGTAAATATTTAAGAGATGCAACACTAAAGTACAACATAATGGAAAAAAAGCACTAGCTTTAGTGAAAGATATTAAAGATTTCAGAGTGTACATCTTGTATTCGCACATCATTGCTTATGTTCCAAATTTAGTTGTAAAGGACATTTTGACACAAAATGGGTGCAAAGGAAAGAGAGGCAAATGGATTGCCACTATTTTGGAACATGACATAGAAATAAACCCTACAAAACTTATCAAAGGCAAAGGTTTATCCAAACTCATGGCTAAATCAAACTGTCAGGTCTTAGATATAAATTTCATTGGTTCCATAGGTGATCAGGAAGAGATGGCCATTCCACATATCAGTGAACCTTTTACAGATTCACCTTGGTATGCAGATATCATATTTGTCTTACTAAACTTACAAGCTCCTCATGGTTTATCTAGAACTAAAGCTATATTTTTGAAATTGAAATCAATGAGATATTGTATCATAGATAATGCTTTATTTTGGAAAGATAACAGTGGAATTCTATTAAATTGTTTACTATGTTAGTTCCTAAATCTACCTTACGTTGAGAAAGGCAGGTCTAGGGTAACATCAAACCACACTTAACCTGGTAGCTAGCCCTAACAGGTTAGGAGAGGGCTCTCTCCTTGTCAATATCAATGAAAATATATCAAGGAAGGGTTTAGATGACTGATATGAATACTAATTTTAGGTTAGGTGTGTTTTCTCAAAGGATTTTGATTGATTTTAATGGTTGGTTGCTGGATCAAATGAGGAAGGCAGCTTTGGGTCTGGGAAATCAACTCAGATTTGCACAGGTTTCTGTGGGGCGAGGTAGGAAAGTGTTTTAGCACTTTAAAATGAGTGTAATGGTGAGTCTAAAGACTGGTGAGGAGCTGGAGAGAGCATGCAAATGTCATGAGTCCTCTTCAGACAGTGGAAAACATGTAAAACTAAATAAACCCTAAGGAAGAGCACTGAAATACCAATGGATTCTACCTTTTACAATTGATTCATTTAGTTATGCAGAATAAGAGAGATGATGGCACACATAAACATAAGATCAACTGAATTATAGAGAAGAAAACAATGCTAATTCACATTACCACAAGAATCCCATAAAATGTTGCAAAACCCTGGTTCATTTCCTTGCCAAACTGCAAAAGTGATTTACAATAGTGCTCAATGCATCCACAAGAGTCCAACCTTGACAAACGACTAAGAAAGTACAAGATATAGACATCAAACCACCTATTCTAACCATTATGGGTCGAATTCATGAGTCAAGGAGCTTTTTCAACAAGATCTAAACTAGGAACTGAAAAATAGGCAGTGGAACAACTTGCCTCTAAAACTATGGAAACTGATTCATTCAGTTCAAAACCACCTATAACTAATGTATCTACCTCATTAAGTCAATTTTCATTATTTTTACATCAATTTACATTGTGAATTTTACCATGAGAGAGAAAAATTCAAACTCATAGAAAACTAGACGAAAATTTTGAGTTTTGAGCAAAATTGGCAAAATTTTCTCCTATGCATAGCGGCGTTGATTCTATGCGTAGCGCTTTTTCCATGCCAGTTTTGGAAGGCTTACCGAAGTCCAAATCAGGTGTATGATAGATCATTAGAAATCTTGGTGAGTCTACTTTCTGGGAAAACTTGAATTTTTTTATTTGGAGTCCATTTGCCCCTCCAAAAATGCAATCTCCCAAGAATGTTTCCTGTGTGGCAAAAACGTGGTAGAGAGGGCACTTTTTGGGTGTTTTTGGCCCTTCTGGAGGTCTAGAACTTGTCAAATTTCTCAGCAATTTCTGAGCATGCATAAATTTTCATTCTGATTCCAAACATATAAACGTTTTTCAAATGGAGGCCCCCATCAAAAGCGTAGCACCGGTGGCGATACACACCTGCTGAAAAACCCTGTTTTTTGCCTCAAAAAATTCAAAAATGACAAAAACTTCACCAAATTTCTTGAAATTTGGCATGGGTGATCCTTGTTAGGTGCTTTACTAGGCCAATTATGCTTCGGACAATATCTTGAGTTTATCTTGCTCTTTCTTGTTCCTCGAGACTCTTCTTAGCTTGGCTTTTAGCCTCTTTATCCTTGCATTACAAATGTTGTTCCGAGTTAGGTAGTGGTAGGTTAAGTGATGAATCATTTTCTTCTCTTTGTTTGCCTTCTCAAGAAACCTCTCCAAGTGCATGTTCATATTCTCCAACCAAGACTCCTTGTCATTCTCTATCTCTTGTTCAATGGAAGTCAAAGTGACATGGTCCTCTTTGTCATTTTGCCTCTTCAATTTCAACATTTCTAGCTCCATTAGGCTTTGCTTATCCTCCAACTGTTTGTTCTCTTTCTTGTTCATCATCTATATCATCCTCGTGCATCTTCTCTTTTCCTTTTCTTTGTTTCTTATGTCTCTCCATGGAACTCTCGTTGAGTGTCTCTTCCTCATAGTCATATTCACTCTCTTTCCATTGTTTTCCCTTGGTTTCGAAAAATGTGATTATATATGAATGGTTTGTGGATAATAGTATGGAATAGGATGGAGGAATAGAATGGGAAGATTATATGGGGGAGGAAGTGTGGAAATGTATGTGTGAACAGGGTTTAGGGATGTGAGTAGGGTTTAGGGAGTGAGTAGGATAAAGTGTGTAGGGTTTTAGGGAGAGTGTGTAGAGTTTGGGAAATTTGTATGTGAAAGTGGAATTTAGGGAGAATATATGAGGGAATGATGTTTGGGGAATTTATATAAGGGAATGGGGTTTAGGGAACAGCAAATGGATGAGGGAACTTTAAAAGTTGTGAGACGGTTTAGTGAAAACTAGGGTTTGACTTCATGAATAAAAGAGTCACCAAAGATTGATGAAAAACCCTTTTCAACAAGAAGGATTGATTTACTTACTTGCCAAGAGGTTACTTCAGAGATTTGAAGCAAATTGAGTGATTTTGGGGCATTTTAGGGCTTGGCTGCCAGGTGCCTAGCGCCTGCCAGGTGCTTAGTGCCAGTGCAAATTAACAAAGGAAAACCTTGCCAAGTGCGTAGCGCCTTTTTGCAGACCCGTTTTAGAGGCCTTCCCGTTGTCCAAATTGTGTGTGGGATATCTCATTGGAAATATTATCGAGTCAAATTTCCAAAACATCTTGAATTTTCCAATTTGGAGGTCCTTTTCCTTGTCAAAAGTCAAATCTCCCAAGACTGGTCAAAATGTGCAAAATGAGGCTGCCTAAATGCAGAGTGTTGTTGTAGTCAACTTTTGAAGGTTTTCCTCAAATCACAATTGAGCTCATGATAGCTAATTGGAAATCTCTCTCTGTCTAAATATCATTTCACTCATCAAGCAAGTCATTTGGCCAACCAAGCTAGGAGAAATCTTGATTTTCCCAAGGCCACTCCAGAGGTGCAACAACCCTCCTGAGGCAACTTTATTTTTGACAGTTCTCTACAACCATGACACCTACGTAAAAAATTGAAGGAGGTTTTTCTTCCTTGGCATATTTTAGACAAAAACCTCTCTTATTTTTGTCAAATTCATCTTCTATTTCTCAGGAACATCATTGGAGTAAACCTACCCCGATGTGTGGAACAAGGGATTTGTCAAAATGAAGGGAAATGAAGGGGATAAGGGGCTTCTAAATTCTTGAGGAAATTTTGGGAAGTAGGGAGGGATATTAGGAAATAAGGAAAAGTGGAATTATAAAGATTGAGTGAGGGGAAGGGGTCCAAAAGGGTTAAACATAGGCCTAGCCTAGAAAATTGTCAAATTATAGCAAGAAACTAGGGTTTGTGGGAAAATGAGGAATTTGAGGGATATCAGTGAGGATAGGGGAAAGTGTATGAACATCAGGACACACGTTTTGTTGATGATTCAACCATCCAAGAGAAATTACCTTCAAAACCCTAGAAGAGGGAAATGAGCCTACCCAAGTACAATTGAAACATGAACAAGGTGTAAAATGACCTATTAGAACCTAAAATGATGATGAAAACTCTTTGAATGATGGTACACTCAACGGAATGGTGACATGGATCGACATTTGGAAAAATTTGGAAGGAGTGAAAACAAACCCTAGACCTAGTGAGACCTAAAACCTTAAAACTGATTTTGGTACATGGAATGAAACAAAATGACAGTAAATGACCTGAACATGTGAAAGAAGGCCAGTAGGTAAATACTATGAGGGAAACTAATAATGAACAACTATCATCAGTTGATTCATGACCTAATGGAATGTAGCTGATTAGACGGGACACCTAATATGCATGCAAAAAGAGAAATTTGATCACTGATGGAGGGATGAAGATACTGACACTAACATACTGAAAGATGAATCTAATAAAATTATGCAAGAATTTCATGTAGGAGATTGCGGAGGACACTTGTATTGGAAAAAAAATACTGACAAGATTCTAAGGGCCGATTTTTACTGGCCCACTCTTTTTGCAAATGTCAAGAAACATGTGACCTCCTATCATAAGTGCCAAATATTTGAGGGTAAAAGGAAGCTTTTACCTTTACCTCTCAAAACTACATCCACAGAAGTTCCATTCAAACAATGGGGTTTAGACTTCATTGGGGAAACTCCCGTAGCCTCCTTAGCCCAGCATAAATGGATTTTGACAGCCATTGATTACTTCACAAAATGGATAGAAGTCACCCCTTCTAGACAAGCCACAAACTCTGTCATTATCTCATTCCTTGAAAACAATATCCTATCAAGATTTGGATGCCCCCAAAAGCTCATTATTGATAATGCAACTGCTTTTAAATCCAAGAAAATGGTAGAATTTTGTAACAAATATCGCATTACCCTTGGCCATTCCACTGCGTATTACCCTCAAGGTAATGGACTTGCAGAATCATCCAACAAAGGCCTTTTCAATATCATTAAGAAACTACTGGAAGACGACAAGAAGACATGGAACAAAAAGTTGGTCAATGCCTTATGGGAAGATAGACTAACTACCAAAAATTCCATTGGCGCATCTCCTTATCAGTTAGTATATGGAATGGATGTTGTGTTTCCATCCTCTTTAGGAGTACCAATGATGAAGATCATCTAAGAGTTGCAAGTAGAACCAAATGATATCCAAAGAAGGATAAATCAGACAATACACTTGCAGCAGACCAGAGAAGAAGTTTGTGTTAAATCACAAGTAATCCAAGATAAAATCAAAAATATTTTTGACAAAAAGACCAAAGGTGATGATTTTTACATAGGTGATAAAGTTTTGAAATGGTGTTCTAGCAGAGAAGATAAGGGAAAACATGGAAAATTTGATTTTTTGTGGCAAGACCCTTATGTCATTTATGGTTACATAGGTAACAATGCATTTTTCTTGAGAGAGTTAGATGGAACAGATCTACCAGGAGGACCTGTCAATGGTAGAATTTGAAGCATTACTTATCCACAAATTGACAGTAGTTCACTTTACTTTACTCATTGTATATAACATTGCAAAGTTTAGTTTAGATTGGATGGTAATCTTTTGAATTTGAAGCCCAAAGAGAAGGCTCTGAGATTTGAAGGGTTCACCATCATAAGTATGAATAAAGTAGAATCACAAAAGAAAAAATTACAAATTAACTATAGTCACAATTTCAAAGGCTACCGACCTTAAAGTTCTTGACATCTCACCAAGAAATTCCACCCCCATGTGGAGCCACTATTAGGGTCCTATAATAATAGGATTCATAATTTTGAACTGGCTATGGTTAGTCTTGTAATATTGTACATACTTTTTCTTTCTGCAAAATGTTTTCCATAATAAAAAATAAAAAATTTAAAGAGGGTATGTCCTAAAGGAATAATCAAAGGACAAAAGAAAGAAAAAGACAAAAAAAGTGAAAAATATGAACCCCAAAAAGAAATAAAATAGATCATGAAAGTGTGCAAATTCAAATTCCACTACTTTTACTTTATTATGAAAAATAAGGTTGTGTGCATCTTGTCAGAAATGCCACAATCCCAGATAGTCAAATAGATTAATATTGACTTATTCATGATTTAAATTTCATTTTGATAGATATAGAATAAAATATATAGCCAAACTGTTTAGCCTTGGCAGATTAGTAGTTAGGTAGAGAATAAAAATGAGCTCATCAGTTTAATCTGAGCCATTAGAAGTTATAAGGTTAGAATTAGATAGTTTACTTGTCAAAAGAAAAGGAAATAAAGGGTCAGCAAGCTCAAATGCACCCAATAAAATGAAGAAAAAATGTTAGGATAAATAAAGGGTAGGTAGAAGAAGGGTTGCAAATGCACAAGGTTGTTGAGTCAAAGAGCACATTTATCATGCCTATTCCTATGTTTCATGTGTAGGAGGATTCATGAGAAAGAAAAATATATTCACAAGCTAGTTTGACTAACTTCCCCTCATTTCACTATACCTCACATGCTTATTTACTAATTTCCCCATTATTCCTTCATCACATATAAATCCCTTTTTCCCCTCATTTTGATCCTTACCCCTTGGTTTCACAGATTTCTATGGTAATTACCTTTCAAAAACATCCATGTACCCAAAACCCCTTTTTCCTAGTGTGAAACCTATTCCCCATTCCAAATATTACCTTCTCACCTTATTAATTTCCCTATTTCCCTTCAAAATCCACATAAACCCCTTTATCCTAAGTTTTTATCCCCCCACTTTATCTAATCAAACCCCCCATTTCATATTTCACTGACAAACCTCTTTTAACCCACCAACCCTTGGTGCAATTAAAAGACCCCTCCACATAACACTCGGTCCCACTTTATTAACCTGATGCTTATGTTAAAAATCCCAACCTTATTAGTTAATTAATTACATTTCTGAGTAATTAAACCCTGGGCCCCAAAAATCCCTTTCCTAATTCCCTCCGGTGCATCTTAACCATAGGACAGGCATCTGATCTCTTGCCCCCAAATCCGATGGTGCACATCCATATCGTGCAGGTTCATTATCCACCTGATAATAGCCCGAGAGCACACGAGATTCGTGGTTTTTCCTGGGCACTATTCTACTACGTGGCGGCACCAAGTGAGATGGCGTGCTCGCAAACAATACCGCTTGCCCTCCAAAAGTGGTGTGATGTCATAGAAAACCACCTCCCTGCTAAAGCCAAAAATTTCCTACAGTTCATTCATAATTTATGCTCCAAAATGTGACCATTACCCATTAAAAGGCTGGAAAATCCCCAATTCACTCTTTTCGCTCATTTTTCACTCCAACTTCTGCTTAGCCATTACGACACCCTTAGACCTATGTGACCAAATTGACCATTGTCTGTCACCTGAAGAAGCTCCAGACACCTAATTGAAGCAACTAGTTGACTGTTAAAGCCACCATACCTTCTGCATTCACCATTGAATCTAGTTTGCAAGCCACACCATTGATTTCAAGGTATTCTTAGGAAAACCAGAACGACCCTCCAATTTTAAAATGCACAATTTAAATTTAAAGCTTAATTAATTGAATTAATTAAAGAAAATTGGTCGAATTAAGAAGAAACCTGTTGTATACCCCTAACCCTTCTGCACATTGTAATTACCCACCCACTCTACTAGAGCTTCCAAAGCTCACTCCTAAAAACCCCTCAAAGCCTAGTTCATATCTGTAAACCCAATTATGGCTTCCCAAACCTCTTTGGACGTGATACCTCTGCAAACCCCTCACATGGAAATCAACCACCTTGCCTTATCATACATATATTTCAAAATAAAGGACACTACCTCCCTTGCCTACCTTCTAAAGCTCCACTTCTTAAGTAAGAATAGATTCTTAAACCATAATGATGACATCCACCTTTGGGAGTCTAATTTGCCCAAATATTTTTTTCCAAAAGTACATCCATTCCTAGACATTATCCACTTATGTCATGCTTGCTACATTCCTAGCCAAAGCGCCATTGTCGCCCCTAACCAACAAGTATTGTTTACCATCACTGAAGAATCCATTAACCAAATGCTAGAGGTCCAACCAAGCCCTAATGAGACCCCACCATCTATTGCAGAATTGTTAGAACTTTATACCAAGTTAGACCTGCCCAGAATAGCCCAAATTTTCCAAACATTCATCATAGAGGAATGCCATACTCCCACAAATAGTCCCCCTTATTCTGCCACCATATTTTATAAGAGAGGCAGACAATTATTACCATGCTCTCTTGCATCGTAGGATATACCACATATGAGCATGTGGATGAGGTTGTCCTGGCCTTTTTGTCCATATTTAGCCCAAGCAAGCCTCCTGTTATTATTTACAACTATGCTCAATTCATTGCAGATAGGATGCATGAATAGTTCACCAAATTACCTACTGAAAGAGTCTTTAAGTACTCTTCTATATTATTTCATATGTTCTTGTATTATCAATCAGACAAATTCCCTGTCAGCATCCAGAAGTTGGATACCAAGGGAAATCAAAGATCTGTTATTTATTGGACACCCTTGATCAAAAAGTACTCCACTACATTAACTTATAAGGACTTGATTGATTCATTTGTCCATCCAGTCATGAATATGCTAACCAGTAGCCCTTAGCCTAGAATAAACCAAGAGATCAAAAGGGTGTTACACTTGGCCAAGAACAGTAAGGTGGTAGACTGGTATCTGTACCAGAACCACGCAAAGATAAGAATTTATGGATGCCAACTTGCCCCTTACAAACTACCCAAATACCTCCCCATGAGGATATTTGCACTAGAATATTTTAGGCAGATTATCAATTCTAATGAAGTCAGCTTCCTAGTTGCTAGGAAGAAAATCCAATGCAAAATAAAAAATCAATTGGGCCTCTTCATTTGTAACACCAGGGAAGATGGACCAAAAGCATATACGATTCTACAATAAATGAAGTTCAAAAATAGTTTTATGTGGCAGTATGACCCTCATGGATTCATACATAAACTAAGGATCAAGGTCAAATTGGGACCTTTCACCCATCATCCCAGACCAGACATTGAGAGGTTTGCCAATCAATCAGAATGGTGGGAAACACTCTAATTGACATGGATAGAATTGTAGTGGATGTAGAGAATACATTATAAATGTAGAGACGGATTGATGAAAGTTCCTTCCTGTAAGTTCCAGAATTAGGAGAACCAATGAACATTCCTCCTATTTTACAGACTCCTACAAATGAGGAGAGAAACCTAAAGAGAAACAGGGAGGAGGGTTCTAGTTCTGCTATGGAAACCACAAATGAGTAGTTTGAGATTAGCTACAGGAAGAGGCCCAAGCTAAATCCTGTAACTGAATAGGAGGACACCATTGAATCAGTGGAAATAACTGACACTGATAGAATGGTGGAAAGAATCAAAGGCACAATAGCTTCAGGAGAAACACAACAACCTTCAAAATTAACACTCAACTGATTGAGAGACAACTCAGTGTTGAGGTTTCTTCTTTCACCAAACTAACAGATAAAGAGAAGGATATCAAGGACATGTATAAAGAAATTAAGTTAAGAAATGAGAAGTTGAAGGCTGAAACATATGCTCAATACTTCAAGCACACACCAGCAAATCAAAGCAGGTTGATGTCATCTTTTGACATCAAGACAGGAAAAATGCAAGTGTCCTTCATGTAGCCAACTATCCAACATCCAAAGACATCAACTGACTATAGAAAAATAGATTTTTAGGTGTTGGCCAGGGATGTTCATACCCTTGACCAGATTGAATTCCACAAGTAGGCAGGAGAGATGATCTAATTCACCTTGACTAAAAAGGCCATGGCTACACATAAGCTGCAGAGTTCATTAGATAACATTAAAACTCAATACAAATCGGAAAAGGCCTCCTCTCTGGCCAACAAGACCAAGTCATTGGAGGACTTGGTAATTGAGCTAGGAGATGATCCCAACAACATCAAAGTGGTGGAGAAATTGATCAAGAAGAAGAATGAGGACATAGTTGCTTTAAAAAAAAACTGAAACTTGCTCACTCAGAGCATCCCAGACAAAAGAAGTCCTCGAGAGCCAAAAACATCAGAAGGAGATGATGGACTTGGTTCTAGAATTGAATGATCAACTAAAGGAAATGGAAAATGAGTTAGATAGCTTGATACAGTTAAAAAAAACTAGTTTGGAGACTCCCCCTACCACTGTTATCCCAACAGTTACTACAACAGTACCTTCCACTTTGGCAGCATCCTTAGCTCCTACAGCTCTAATGGCTACAACAATGTGAGCTTCTACATCGTCTACATCAGCAACAGGGTCAACAGAAGTAGCTCAGCTAGGTGATGAGGGTAGTAGATTGGTCAAGGCAATGGAAGACATGTCCATTCAGACCACTAAAATGAACAAGCCCAAGGAAAAGGTAACCAGTCTAGAGATTGACTATAAACTTGCATAGATTATGCACAAACAAGAAGTGCAGAAAGAAACCAGGATGAATGAGAGAATAAAAATCTTGGGGAAATAATTGACTTTGAAGGAACCCCTTGGCCAGGCTAAAGAACAATTATGGGCCAATATCATTGACTTTGTCAATGATATTTCTCCATCCATCCAAGTATTTTTTTTATCAAATTTACTTAGTGAAGCAGGCTACAGAAGCCATACAAAGAGTGAAAACAGAATTGGGAGACATGCTAGAGGAGGCCACTAGGATCATTCACTTCCTCAACTCCAAAAGCAAGTATGAACTACAGGAGTTGGAAATACCTGATAGGACAAGTACAATATTAGAAGTAAAAATGGTCCTCACCAAGAGAAACTTAATGCTAAACCTAGAAGATAAGTTCCAAACCATGCCACTGGCTATAGACAAATTCATGATTAAATTTGAAGTTTTGAGGCAAAATGGTCTACCAAATCCCCTAGTAATAAATGATCAATTAATGCCATAAGCGGACTACAATAGAAGAATTAGAGAAGTGGCTAGAGATCAGGTAAATACTTCATTTATGAAGAGGATGCCTACTATGGAGCGATAAAAAGGTGTCTTTGTAACTCCTAATTACCTCACATTAATTGTCAACCCAGGGACGACTTTTTATTTCAAGAGTGTACTCAGTTTGAGGCGGCTATTTACTCAAGAGTAATGTTTTGCGGTATAGTGTTTAAAATCCAAAAGTAAATTAAAGCTGGAAACAAAATCTAATTGGAACAACAAGAAACTGAAATGTTCTAAACTAAATCATTCACTCAAACAACCATAAATCGAGTATACAGTAGCAATAACTCATTCCTCTATAAATTGATGCAATTAAAATCAAACTGGAACAAGACAATCAATCTGGGAATGAGGAAGGAATAACCAATGTTCTCTACAGTTGACAGTCCTGCTTTAAAGCAATTAAAAGGAAATCGAAATTGAACTGAAGCTGCTATTGAAAGTAAACTAGGAAAACTCTTTAAAAGCAAACTCTTGCAATTAATCAACAGAAATGAACAGCAAAGTAAATGGACAACAAACTTGAATTAAAGGAATCAAATAACCAATCCTATTGAACAACAATCTGTAATGAATATCAATCAAACGGAATAGTAAATGGAATGAAACCATAATTGAAATAGAACAGTGAAGCTTTATATTTGAAATGAGCAGCATAACAATATACGTTGAGAAGGATAATAATCTCTGTTATGATGGAAAAGAACAACCACACGATTCAATCTCAGCTTGTGAAATAAAACAATTTCATAAAATATTATAACAGCTCGCTGCAAAAACATGATATTGTTAGGCAATATGATTCAAAGAAATAAGAATTAAATCAAGCAATCACATGGTAGAAATTGGAAAGATATAATACACAGCATCAATGTAATCCACTAGTGGCTAGGCCCTTAGCTGCCAGCGGACGCTGCTGGGCTACTTCAGATCAGGTGAATGAACAACAACTACCAAATCATATATTAATCATCAAACTTTGAAATCATTACTACAACAAAATATTGAGAATTACAATGGTAATGCAACAATCTCCTTTTCCTCCTGTTCTATCCTATCATGAATAATCCATCATCATTCTTGAATCTCCAATCCTGAATCCTCAATTCTCCATCTATCCATCCCCAAAGTCATCCCCCTCTCTAATCTCTGTTCTGATTTAAATACAAAGAGAGCAGAGAGTGGTTACAACTGTGATAATTACAATATGATCATTATTACAAAATTGGATTGTTTCCAACCAATTGATCAACAAGAAGATATATTTCCATCCATCTCTCAACAAGAGCAAGACAAATTTGGCTTTGCAGCTGAGATTTGGAGGATGGTCGTAACAACAAATTTGAGAAACTCGTGCTCAAAGAACCCTGTGTTTCTGTCAATACAAGCCGAATTTGGGCAAATCATTCTTCATTAAAGTTAAATGGGTCCGTTCTGGACAAAACTCATGTTCCGTATTTTCCATATTCTTCTTCATTTGCTCAGAATCGCAACTGCAAAATTGTCACTCCTTATTCCAACGAATTTCTGAGTTGGCACTTTTAAAAATCAAATCTTCAATCTGGAAATTACCTTGGAGGCTAAAAATGGTGAATAATGTTATAACCAATTTATTAAAACTATCATTGATAAAATCATTCATAATCATCAATTTATTAGAAATAAAGGAGAATAAATAATATTCATTCATAAGAGCATAAATCATTGTAAAATAGAATTATATGATAAATTATGATAAGTGATATAATAGAGAAGAGTAAAAATGGATAAAATAAGTGTTATAAAGTGGTCATATTCACGGCCCAACACACCCCCACATCGAATATATTGCATGTCCTCATGCAACCAAAACTGAATATGTTGCATGTCCTCATGCAACCCAAAGATAAAACCCATGTGTTAACCAAGCAATAAAATTTGTTCATCTCAGCTCATAAAATGGATAGAACAAATGAATTCTTCCTCAATTAATGAATATTCAATTTTAGCAATCTTGATGAAGGCATAACAATTAAGTTGTAGCAAAATATGATATAAATAACAACAACCTTCATTAACCATTTTTTGAAAAACTACAAACCAGATTTTGTTGAAATGTTGCAAGTAGATTTGTAATATATGAATGCCTCTATTATCCAAAAATCAGATCATTTTGATGCACGGATCATGAGATATAAACAAAATGGTTGTAGGGGAGAGTGCGTGATTTCCGAAATTTTATGAACCAATTTAACTTGAAATGATCTGGGTTTGTGTATTTTAATGATATCTCTGTGTTTTCCGGAAATCACAAGAATTGAGTTCATAGTTTTAAAAATATTATGGAAATCAATTTCTACACTGAAATTGTATGCTTTACATGAGAAAGAAAATAGAAAACATCCATCATGCGTAGAAATTCCTCCCCCTCTCTGAAGAATTAACATTCCCTCATGCAATGCTAGAAAACAAATAGAGGCAGTTGCTACTAGCTATTGAATTTTATGCTTGGTGTAAAACAATCATGGAATAAGGGAGGTGCTGAGAATGAATAAGAATAGTAATGGATGATAAATAATAGGAATGACATGGTCATAAAAAATAAATGAATGAAAGCGACACTCCCCTAAACCGAAAGATGATATGCTGCTGAAAAATGGGAAGTGGTAAAAACTATGAAATGAAGGATGATAAATAATGCTCAAAATGGATTTTCATGAAATTCTCCTAAATTCGTAATAAATCAGAAAATTATGCTATTTTACCTCAAGTTTGACCTCCAAAATAAAAATGTGGAATGACATATATGTATTGGCAGTTGTTGAAGCTGATGTAGGCAAAGTTGGTGCTGAAAGTGATGCAAAAGGTGGAATCCAGGTAAGCACATAATGTCTGAAGAATTGTTCGTGTTCGCAAGTTGCTTGAGCCTGCTTTTGTTAGTTGAAATAATGTGGTCCATGCTGTGAATAGAATTTCCCCTGCATACTTGTTGTTCTCCTGTAAACAAATCACACTTGTGCATACAATGTTCTTGAATCCATAGTGTTAGTTTTGAATAGCAACAGATAAGATGCATGCAAAAATTTCAATCAAAAAAACTTTTGTCTACATGCAATACTGATATTTTGTCAAATCAACAAGTTATGGCAGAGTGCAATATTCATATCGCATGCTAACCCATAATGCATACATTCCCCCTGCCAATTGGAAAAGGAATTCCATGACCATAAAGCATATGAGAGGTGTTGTGCTGACGGCAAGGCAAGGGAATGAACAATACAACAGTAAATGAAGCAGAGTACACATATCAATGATAGGACAGTGAGAGTTATGGTTATAATGATATCAGAGTGTATAAAGATAGTTATGAATAAAAGATAGGACGCTTTGGATTGATGATAAGTTATGAAAAGAGAAAAGGGACAGCAATATGCCAAAAAGATGCTTTACTGACGGTATTCTAGCTGAAAAATGATGTGATTGATCAAAAAATAATTTATCATGCATAAAGGTTCAAAATAGGGATAAAAATGAAGGAAATAACTTCTCTGATAAAAAGGAAGAATAAGAAAAGGATATTATAGTAATAATTGACGATAAGATATAACTTCAATACCATAAGCAGAGCCTCTGCTGGCAGCAGGCGTCTATAGCCTCGGCAGGGTTGCTTTTTAACCCATATCAGCCAAGATCCTCAATTTATAAATGGAGAGTTCTAGTGTTGTTCTACAGAAGAGATCAGTGTGCTGGCGTGGTAACCAGATAACCACACTGCCATTCATTGGGATGTAGCAAAAGTGATCAGGTCAGCTCGTTATGAGACCTCCTGTTCCAAGGATAATTTGGTTATCCAATGGATCATAACCCTGGTGTGGTGGCCATAATGGGAATGTCACTTTGTTACAGCCTTATGAACATGGTAGGCTGGCTTGTAATGAGACCCCCTATCCTCCATCTGCGAAGAAAATTTTGTTGTTATTACACATTTTTATGATAAAAAGATGGAGGCTCAGTACTCCTTAAGAGCAGGGATGGCAGAAGAAGTTGAACATGTCAATAGAAAAAAATATATCCATAATCTCATTTATTACAGACAGAGAAGATTATAACCAGGAAGGGTGGAACCAGCATGGTATTAAGATGATCAATCAGTGCCATGTATAGTAGAAAACAATGCAGTAAAGTAATATATAAATAATTGTCTTATTTTGAAAATAAATTATCGTCAAGGAGCTGTCCTGTTAAAGATCATAACGTAAATGATATTAACTTGCATCAATAGAATCCATAATTCTTGTCCTCATAAAAATAGTGTACTTCATACCATAAAAGGGAATCAATAAAATGTGGTTGAGATGAACTAGGAATAATCCCACAAGAGGAAGGAAGGGTTGCTCTCGAAAATACGTCCAAAGTATTGCTTTTTTTGAAGGGACGGCAAAAAGACTCAGAAAGTGTTATTCTTTGTAGGGAACAGCGAAGGAAATACACGCCAAAATGCAAAAATACACATGAAAAAATGTTGTTCCCTGTAGGGAACAACGAGAAAATGCATATGAAAAGGTGTTGTTCTCTAAGAGAAACAACAAGAAATGCAAAAATGATGTTTTTTTGAAAAGGAACAGAAAAAATGTGAAAGTGCAGAAATGTGGTTCCATTTCGAAAAGGAACAGCAAAGGTTCCATTTCGAAAGGAACAACAAAACGTGAAAGTGCAGAAGTGTTGTTCCATTCGAAAGGGAACAGCAAAACGTGAAAGTGTAGAAGTGTTGTTCCATTTCGAAAAGGAACAGCAAAACGTGAAAGTGCAGAAGTGTTGTTCCTTTCTGAAAGGAACAACAAAACGTGAAAGTGCAGAAGTGTTGTTCCATTCGGAAAGGAACAACAAAAGGTGAAAGTGTAGAAGTGTTATTCCATTCGGAAAGGAATCGCAAAACGTGAAAGTGCAGAAGTGCCGCTCCATTTCGAAAAGGAACAGCAAAACGTGAAAGTGCAGAAGTGATGTTCCATTTCGAAAAGGAACAGCAAAATGTGAAAATGCAGAAGTGTTGTTCCATTCCGAAAAGGAACAGCAAAACATGAAAGTGCAGAAGTGATGTTCCATTTCGAAAAGGAATAGCCATTGTTCCATTTCGAAAAGGAACAACAAAATGTGAAAATGCAAAAGTGTTGTTCCATTCGAAAAGGAACAGCAAAATGTGAAAAATGAACAACAAAATGGACAATCATAAAATGTAAGCATGCAAAAAAAACAAATTAAATGTTCACGGCATTGATGCTGAGGATGAGTTACACTTTGAATGAAGCAACACCTGAAACACAAGATATAAGAGAAATTAGAAAAGAAACAACAAAAAACAGTATGTAAATAAATAAATTAAGTTACAATAGCTATGATGTTATGTCAAAAAATGATCTCTTTGAAAAATCTTTTGGCAGTAGTGATAAGACATGAATCTTCAAATGAAAATCAATTCTTCATTTCTTCTATTATGAATCCATTGGGTAATGAGTTGGATGAAATTCCTTTGTTTCATTTAAAATTTCTTTCAAAATCAGTCGTCCATAAATTGACCTTCTTTTTCTCCTAGGACCTGCAAAAAACGAGTAGTTACCTGCAATAAAACATTAAATCATGGAAAAAGAGAGGTGTACGGGCTCCCTTAATCCAAGAATTATGAAAAAAACTAACAAGTAGTTACTCTGTATAACAAATCCACGGAGAAAACACAAAGTAAAATTTATTTGTCACCTGCGGAAGAGCAGTGGTTGACCATACTAACCAACAGTGTTTTAATTATAACTTCTTTGTTTTTCGTCCAAATTGAGTGATTCCAAAGCAATATGAGAGCTAATTCAAAGGTTTATTTTCAATAGAAATAGGTTTTAAAATTTCAATGACGTGAGATTTCAATTGTAGTTGGAACAACCTGCATAACAGAGTCACTTCCAATTACCCAGCTTAGACCAACAGTTCATATTTCAAATATAAATGTTTCATTTGATGTCGGATTCAAATGATTCAAATTGGAAATTAAATTATATTTATTTATTTATCTCCCATAGAAACAGGTTTTGAAGAAAAGAAGAATTGATAGGTTAAATACTGTAAGGAACAGCGGGAAAAACAGAGTTTTAGGGATCGATAGACAGTGAGTATTTTGATCATAACTTCCCCATACAAGATTGAAAATGAGTGATTCCAATTGAATTGTAAACTATATTTAGAGGGAAATCTACCATAGAAATGGGTTTTAAAAATTCATTCATTTAGGCTTCCAAAAACTGACTGTCCCAACTCTGTTCCTGAGCTGCCCGCTAGACATCCGGTCAATGTTTTGGTTCCAACTTTTTCGTTTCAAATCCAAATTGAGTGATTCAAATTGAGTTGGAAATTATACATCAAGGGCTACTTATTATAGAAACAAGTTTTAAAAATATTCCCTTTTGGTCCCTCAAAACATGACTGTCCCGACTGTTTTTGCAGAAATTCCATCAAGCCCAGAAGTCAAAAAATATGATATTGAAGCATTTTTTCAAATTGGTGATAAAAGTGAATATGAGTGTTTATAGAACTATTATTTCCATTGTAATTCATCTACATACACAAGTGAATTAAAAAAAATTATCACCGATGTTGATTTCCATAGCATGCTGTAACAAAAAACAACTAGTTTTACATAAAAAAAACAAAATGCATTTATTTATTCCCTTATTTATTTTATTTTCTACACTAACATATTTTGATTTGAAAAATTAATATGACTACATATATGAGTACTTCCAGTGGAGCCATTATCGAAATAAGGTTTCACATATACACATACCCAAATTTGAAAAATGCATATTAATGAAAATTAGGGTATGAGAAGCCAACTTCCCTTGAAAAATGGTATCAAAAATTGTTGAAGGCATAGAGTGATGTTGCAAACAAATGATGGAGTGAAACCAATCTTCAATATATCCTTTACTTTCTTGATTTCCATAGCCATCATATCATGAAGTTCTTGAGCTTTTAAAATAGCTTGTTGATGCATAGTAAAAGAAACCTCATTTTCTTCCATAGCTTCTACAATTTTTGCATTTGAAACATTCTGAATCTCATTGTAAGTTTTCTCTAATAACACATGTGAGATAGAATGGGTGGGAAGCGTGGGACAATTTAGCAGTTCAACATTGTAAATATGGTGTACTGGTTTATTATGGTGAGGGTGTCGAATTAGTTGAGCAGGAAAATGTGTAAGGAATGGAGCATTTTGATGATGTGGTTGATTGGGCTGTGTGAATCGTTTTGATGGGCAAGCAAGATATTGTGGAAGAGCTGGTGGAGAATATGGAGAATGTGCTTGTGCTACAAGATTAGGGAGAGTAGTCATGCAAACATAAGGTGAACCATGCCAAGCTTGTAGACAAAATTGCTGGTGGTTATATTGAGATTGACATGGCTGCCCTAACACATTAGTATTCCATAATGGATTATGAAATTAAGAAAGTGGAGAGGAAGTGTTTTGAACCATACCTGTAGGCCATGATTTCCATGGTTTTGACCTTATTGCAGCTTCCTTACCTCTTTGATATGCTACTTCCATCCTAGATAAGGAAGAGTGAGTATCTATGGGATGCCCCTTTTGATCATGAGTGAAAAACACTTCATAAAATTCTTGATTTTTATGAACTTGCAAAAAAGCCAATTTTTCATTTAGAGAGCTAACAAAATCAACTTTAAAATTTTCAAATAAAACCTTGATTTCAACTCTTCTGTCTCCTATTCTTGTAGCAGATTTGGAAAAGAAAGAACAAACATCTCTAGAATTCTTACTAGCCTTGAAGATTCCTCTTGAATACCTTATGCACAACTCACAAACATCATCATATGATAACTGAAAAACATCACCTTTTCCTATTAGATTTAAGAGTTCTAAAAATTCATCTTTGATTCCCTTAAGAATGAGTTTTTTTAAGATCTCTTTCTCCAAATACTTATATTTTGATTTTTGAAGGTTGTATTGAAATCGATCTACATAGTCCTCCAAACTTTCATCTTCCCCTTGTATCATACCGAAAATATATTCATTGGATTTGCAATAGTCTTGGTACTTCTTCAAGAATATTTTCTTCATGTCCTCCCATGATTGGATGCAATTCTCACCTAGGCTCATGAACCATCGGAGAGTTGCTCCTTTTAGAATAAGAGGAAACACTTTCAATCTTTGATCATTAGTACAATAATCATATCCTATACAAAGTATTTCGAACTCAAATAAGAATGCATCTGGATCTTCATTTGCTAAACCATGAAAATTTGGTAAAGATGGGGGAATTATGTGCATTTGTGTCACTCCTCCTAGATCTTTGATAGGAAATTCAAAAGTAGAAACATGAGCCATTTCTTACCATAATATAAGATGTTCTTCACGTGTTTCTTCGAGGCTCCTTCTTCAAATGTTCCTGTCAATCGGTTAGTGAAATGGGTGGTGCTTACATCACCACTTGCACGAGATCATGTGATCCATTTTTTAAAAATTTATATCTTTTTCCTAATCATTCACACAAAAATTCAAACATCTATTTCTACCCTAGGTTCTTTAACAATTCTGTTGGAAAGCGGGTGGGGAAGCAGGGCTTTTACATGCTCCATACGCAGGTTCTTACCTTCCGTTTTTAATACCCAATTCTTTCCTAACAGGCACTCATCAGATGCACACTACTCTTTAAAAATGGCTACACTCTCCCCGGCAACGACACCAAAATGTGGAGCGATAAAAAGGTGTCTTTGTAACTCCTAATTACCTCACATTAATTGTCAACCCAGGGACGACTTTTTATTTCAAGAGTGTACTCAGTTTGAGGTGGCTATTTACTCAAGAGTAATTTTTTGCAGTATAGTGCTTAAAATCCAAAAGTAAATGAAAGTTGGAAACAAAATCTAATTGGAACAACAAGAAAATGAAATGTTCTAAACTAAATAATTCACTCAAACAACCATCAATCGAGGATACAGTAGCAATAACTCATTCCTCTAGAAATTGATGCAATTAAAATCAAACTAAAACAAGACAACCAATCTAGGAACGAGGAAGCAATAACCAATGTTCTCTACAGTTGACAGTCCTGCTTTAAAGTAATTAAAAGGAAATCGAAATTGAATTGAAGCTGCTATTGAAAGTAAACTAGGAAAACTCTTTAAAAGCAAACTCTTGCAATTAATCAACAGAAATGAACGGCAAAGTAAATGGACAGCAAATTGGAATTAAAGGAATCGAATAACCAATCCTATTGAACAACAATCTGTAATGAATATCAATCAAACGAAACAGCAAATGGAATGAAACCATAATTGAAATAGAAGAGCGAAGCTTTATATTTGAAATGAGCAGCATAACTATATACATTGAGAAGGATAATCTCCGTTATGATGGAAAAGAACAGCCACACGATTCAATCTCAGCTTGTGCAATAAAACAATTTCATAAAATATTATAACAGCTCACTGCAAAAACATGATATTGTTAGGCAATACGATTCAAAGAAATAAGAATTAAATCAAGCAATCACACGGTGGAAATTGGAAAGATATAATACACAGCAGTAGCGTAATCCACCAGTGGTTGGGCCCTTAGCCACCAGCGGACGCTGCTGAGCTACTTCAGATCAGGTGAATGAACAACAACTCCCAAATCATATATTAATCATCAAACTGTGAAATCATTACTACAACAAAAGCTTGAGAATTACAATGGTAATGCAACAATCTCCTTTTCCTCCTATTCTATCCTATCATGAATAATCCATCATCATTCTTGAATCTCCAATCCTGAATCCTCAATTCTCCATCTATCCATCCCCAAAGTCATCCCCCTCTCTGATCTCTGTTCTGATTTAAATACAAAGAGAGCAGAGAGTGGTTACAACTATGATAATTACAATATGATCATTATTACAAAATTGGATTGTTTCCAACCAATTGATCAACAAGAAGATATATTTCCATCCATCTCTCAACAAGAGCAAGACGAATTTGGCTTTGCAGCTGAGATCTGGAGGACGGCTGCAACAACAAATTTGAGAAAATTGTGCTCCAAGAACCCTATGTTTCTCTCAATACAAGCCGAATTTGGGCAAACCGTTCTCAACTAAAGTTAATTGGGTCTGTTTTCGACAAAACCCAAGTTCTGGATTTTTCATATTCTTCTTCATTTGCTAAGAATATCAACCGCAAAACTGGAACTCCTTATTCCAGCGAATTTCTGAGTTGGCGCTTTTAGAAATCAAATCTTCAATCTGGAAATTACCTTGGAGGCTAAAAATGGTGAATAATGTTATAACCAATTTATTAAAACTATCATTGATAAAATAATTCATAATCATCAATTTATTAGAAATAAAGGAGAATAAATAATATTCATTCATAAGAGCATAAATCATTGTAAAATAGAATTATATGATAAATTATGATAAGTGATATAATAGAGAAGAGTAAAAATGGATAAAATAAGTGTTACAAAGTGGTCGTATTCACGGCCCAACACCTACTGGCAAGGTCCTATACTAGACTTTTGAAAACTTGTTTTACCTCCAGCATGAGGTAAAACACCTTTTTGTGAATAAGCCCACTTTTTCCAAGTACACGGAGGCAGATGAAATTTATAGGAAGATGATCAATATCCAATTAGAAGATGTAGAAACATGGGAGAAATTGAATGACTTACTGTAAAAATACACAGTCAAAATGTAAAAATGTACAGTAAGAGTGAAAAAGCATAGTAAAATGATAATGACAGGCTAGCCAGATGAAAGAGTATTAGGTAAAAGTGTATTAGTTGAAAGATCAGAGTAAAAAGAGCATTCAGCGTGAAGACGAACAAAATACAACACAACATAATAAATAGGGACAGCATACATCAGTTGAACATATTTCTCTATCTTCTTGCATGAAGATATTTCTTTCTTCTAGATTAATTCTCAAGGCAATGTGGGATATTTTGTAAATTATTTTTGTATAAATACTTCATAGTTCAAATTATTGAGGGAGGATTGCTATACATTTGTTGAGTTATTTTGATCATAAACCTAAGGGTTATTGTACCAACTTTTCAAGTCAGTAGAATGGACCAAGTAATAAAGAGATTACATTACAGGATTCATGTGTTGAACTATTACAGTAAGTATTTTCTTTGTCAAATTTATTATTTTCTTATGTTTTTCACAAAATTGAATGTTATCTAAAGTTGAATGAAATTAACTAGACATTTATCTCAGAAGTTGTTTAAGTACACTTTGTTTTGAACAGTTGATCATTTCCATGTTTTCTTCTGATATCCGGATCTGAGAATCCTTAATTTCTCTCCCATCTCGGTTGACCTCTTTCACTTTCTTCATAATTTGGCCTAAGGAACCCTTAGTTGCTCCTTGGATCCGATTGAAAACCATTTCATCATCCAGCCTTGAGATCTAAAGTAACTACGCTATCTTGCCTTGTAAACACTGTTTTTAGAACTTGATCCAGTCCCGTTTGCTTGATATTTGACCCCATAATCCCAATGGTAAAAGACACCTCTATTTTCATCTAAGTGATCCCACCACCAAATCCAAATCAAAACCAAAGTACAATCATAGCTAGCCTAAAATAAATTAACTAAACAAAGTTAAAACATAAAGAGAGAGCCCTCTCTGAGCATCAGGAAGGCTAGATCCTAATCTCCAAAGTAGGTGTGTGGTTACCTATAATAATTTCTTTCTAATTAACTCCAGAGAAATATTGGAGTGATAACACATTCCACAACTTTCTAGGCTAGCAAATCATTGCCTCTCATAATTGTGCAAACTAGGCCTAGAGGACAATGTCTGACCAATTTTGCGCATTTTCTGGGAGGAAGATAGAGCCTTCCCTCTCAGAAATGCACAATGTTGTCTGGGTAATGCAAGGCCCAGGACAAGGTTGCCTCTGCCCACCGACGAGTGACTGAAAACATGTGAAGCCTCGAATGCATGGTGAAACTGAGTGTAAGCAAGAGTGAATCATCATTCATGCAAACAACGAATGCAAGATTCAAAAAACAAGAAAACATGCATGTGTGTAAAATGGGTCACCACAACGATGACCGTCGATGCAAACATAGTGTCATGCATGTGATAACAGTGAGATGCAAATGAAACTGAAACAATGCTTGTATAGGATAACATGCATGCAAAATATAAGAAGTGTTCATAGAAATCAAGAAGACAACACTCACACAAGCTAAAACGCAAAAGCGACAGAAATGCTGCAAAAGACATTTAAAGTAGACTTACCCAAAAAAATTTGAGTTGAACATGCCGATGACTCCTATATGTGATGTGGGATGTTAGAGCTCCAATATCAATGTGAAGAATGAGCTATGTAGTGTCGAATAAATAAGTTTGAAGATCATGACACGCATGCCACAAACGTAGGAAAAAGCAGCACTTGGAGGGCAGTTTCTAAAATGATCTTTTCATGTAACCTCCAGCTACTAAAAATAGATCCATAAAATCTAGAGGTGTTTTTTGCATGTTACCTTTTTTTATTTCGGGAAAAGTAGCCCATGCATACAAATCTATTTTTCTCATTCCTAGGGGAATTGGTCAACCTGAAGGCACATGCATCGGTCCGCGAGCTTGGGATGAAAATTTGTGTAGTTTCTAAGCTAAGCTAGGTTGGCTGCCCCTAAGGGATTGCACAATTTATGGGGTTAGTAGGTAACCTTCTCCTAGAATTGCGCAATTTTTGGGCTGAGGCCTAGTGCTGATTCAGATTGCATGGTTTTTTGTGGGAAGCTTGTCTAACAGTTCTGCGTAGTTTTGGAGCTAAGTAGGCTGCCCAACAAATTTGCGCAATTTCTAGAGGGAAGGCTAGTTCCCCTCCAGAATTGTGCAATTTTCTAGGGGACCTGCTCAATCAAAAAATAACCTAAGTTTGAAAAGGCAGACTATGAGGGGAGTGAAGCAAACTGACATGCACAAGCTGACAAGCCATTGAAAATGAGATGAAGCCTATGTACTTGACAGTGCAAGACATGCTACTAAGGATGGTTGATAGGGAGACTCCAAAACAAAGCTAAGGCAAAATTTTGGAGGGTATTTGTATCCGCTACAACACTTGGTGACGCACTGGTAGAACTCCAGCTCTCTGAATGGACCTTGCTCATGAAAAGAATGTCTAACACCTCCAGAAGTATTGTTCAATTCTACATTCATATTGGTTTCCACACTTGCTTGATTTTAAGATGTAGCATTTGCCAAGCTCTTGGTTGGTCGACACACATTCTTAACCAAGCCAACTATTGTCAACGTTAATCCTGTTTGCAGAAAAAGATGATCCCTCTAGCCCAATGAGTGGGTCTAGCAATTGAAGTGAAAATCTACTAGACACTTTCCTAAGTTGCAATTGAAAAGAGAAATGAAGAACATGGCCTACCTCGTTCTGATGTTATCTCGATCTTCCTTGTTGAAGACCTCGAATCACTCATGCCATGGGCTCGTTCTTACTACTCTCAACATTTATTCCCCTACACAAGAGATCAAGACACAACAAGGCATGAAAGTGCAAATAGCATATTCAAAATAAACCTACTTAACTGATCAAGGAATGTTAATCTAAATGATACATGAACATGCACAATTAGCGAAATTGAACCAGCAGTTATATATTAATATAAAATAAGGGGAATCATATAGCCAAGCCTTGATGTCGATAAGGTCTCCTTGAATGAATATCCAAGTCGAAGCTAGGCTCTCCAAGCACTCCTTGTCCAAGCTAAAAGAGTAGCATATAGGCATAATCTTAGCATAAGGGTGCAAATAGGCATAGACCAACCAGCCTCTAACCATTTGGGAATGGGAGAGGATGAACATATAGGCTAGGAAAGGGGATTAGGAACTCTCCAAAGATAGGAGTAGGCCATCATTTCAAGGAGGTAGCTCATAGGGATAAGACCAAGAGGCAAAGTTGGGAGGATTCAACTGCATCTATGCCAAACAACATCTAGCTCGTTGCTCTGGAAGCTTCTAGATCATGAAGCTTCTCATCCTCTTTAGGAAAATTTCCATTTTGCAATCATAGTGGGTATATGAGCAAACATAATGATGCCATCACGAGTCTGGTATAGTGCAACAGGTGACCATCGTGGTTTTTAGCCTCATAAGAGCGATGATTCTCAAATTAGGGTTTAAGAGTTATTTCCTTTAGGGGAAGCTCAAGGCATTTCCAAGCAATGTCTTAGGGAGGATCTGAGCTGCATATACGAATGGGTACATTATATAATGGTCATGTTTCAGGCACTTCGAGGTATGTCACAGGGAAGTGCAGGAGGTGTGACAAAATATTGTGTAATTGATGCCCCCTAAAGCATGAAGGCATAATAGGGAGTGATGACTGAGATGCTTTATGAGATTTTGCAAGGATGAGGAGAAACATTGTCAGGAGACCTGGAAATAAAGGATGCATATACATATACATATCTGATGTCAAAAAATGAATCCATGGTATGGACGCAGCCATCCAGATAGTAAGAACTATATGAAAGGATCCATGACATAAGCGCAACCATCCAATATAGAAGGTTCATCTGTAATCTAAGATCCAAGGCATGGATGTATCCATCTGATATAGAATGATCATCATAAATGTAAAGTCCCACTATATGGTCACAACTATTCATATAGAAGAAACATGTGTACAATAGTGAAGTCGAACACTCATGGAATCACCCCATCGAAGGCCAATAGTGAAAATCTATCGTCGAATGTGAAGAAATTTCCATTAAGGCATGCAAGCTCTAAGGTTTTGAAAGGGAGTTTCTAAGTCATCTTCCTAGATAATGAGCTGAAGTCGATAGGAAGTGACCCGTCAAAGGAGTGTCATAATGATTCCCTCATCATAGACCCGAAAAAAGGAATAAAGTAGAATAAAATGAGTATGATCAAAGACTGTAACATTGGGTCTGATAATGTATAGGTAAATAACTGCAGATAGGACTTCCCTTGAACATATTGGTGACATGACTCTGAAGTGTGGTAGAATTTCACTCAACATAGGACCAAGGGTCGTAACGATGAAGTGGAATAGTTAGATGAGAGGCTAAATGGATCACCCAAACTCGGAAGGACAAGTTACTAAGTGAGGATATCCCAAACTCGACATGAGAAACATATGAGTGTCATGTTTAAGAGCAACATGATGCCTATACACGAGATGTATCACTTTCACATTTTTACCCACCATGTCTAGTGAGTACCTATTTATTTTTACACAATCTTGAAGAGGATACCATATTCTTGTCATATAAATTCACCCTTCATATGAATCCATCCTAATAAGTTTTACGAGTCCTAGGAAGGAGAAACTCGATCTCATCATGGTGATGAGTCTTTCATTGTTTAATTTTTACGAGTCTGACGGAAGAGTAACTTGGTGCATTTTTCATATTTAGAGAGTTTGAAAAAGAGAAGAAAAATAAAAATCCATTGGGTACCTTTTTGTAATTTGTCCCTTGAACCTGAAAAGGTAGAAAACAATATTCGAGACAACATCTTTGACCATATCAATCTAGGTGTTCCTTTTTCGTACAATAGTCTTTCTCAGTCTGGAAAAGGGTTAAACTTATACTGAGTACATGTCATTTCATTTACTTTCACGAGTTTGAAATGAAAATTACTCGACAATCTTTTCATTTTTTGAGAGTCATAAAAGAACTGAAACATGACTCTCCCTAGAAGAACGAGTGGTATAAAAGGATAGCAACTAATTTTGATCATGATGGAACTTCTCAAAACATGTAAAGGTCAAGAGGTTGGCTAATAGGACCACTCATCACAGATGTTCCTCAAGAAAGGGTAAAACAACCAAGTGAAAGCATGTGATCGGCCAAAGAGATGGTGAAGATGGAATGAAAAAACCAAGGCTCATCTGGCAAAACAAGTTGATAAAAACAATAATCACGAGGTGTAAAGTGGGAATGGTTTCATTTTAACAGAAGCTTAAAACATGGGTAACTATGCTTGAGTATACTTGAATATGGTTTCATTTTTTCACAAGCTTGAAACAAAGATAAACTATGCTTGGATTTGGTTTCATTTTTACACAAGCTTGAAAAGGAAACAAACTATGCTTGGATTTGGTTTCATTTTTACACATGCTTTAAATGATGATAAACTATGCTTGAAATAAGTTTTCATGCCCCCATCATAATGACTCAATTCGAGCTACATGCCCCCTAAGCTTCATTTCATTCACATAAGTAGACTACTGGTTACTAACAGGTAGATGGGATGAAGGTTTACTTACGAGATCAAGTGAAAGACTCGAATGGGATTTTTTGAGATCTAATCAAAGACTCAAATTGGAAGGGGATTTGTTTCATTTTTTTAGTGAGCTTGACACAGGAAAAGAACCATGCTCATGACACCTAGTTTCATTTTTTAACAATCTTGACACAAGTAAAAGAATTATGCTCATGGAGATCTATTTCATTTTTTAATGAGGTTGACATAGTAAAATAACAATCATCATATCCCTTGTTTCATTTTTTAAGGAGCTTGACACAAGACAAGGAAGTATGCTCCACATCCTTTGTTTCATTTTTTAAGGAGCTTGACATAGGACATGGAACTCTGCTCCAAATCCTTTGTTCACAGACCAAAAGAGGCCATGGATTCCAAGAGGTTCTCATCAGATGAGAGGACAACATTATGGAAGGGATACATGTCCAGGGATCCAAATGAAAAATCAGGCTCTAGTGCCCCCAGTACATGGTGTAGTACATCGCCTACTAGATCATTAGTAGATGTGGGCATGGAACAGGAGGCCACATAATTAACCTATGTTGGAGGTGATTCCGGTTGCAAGTAAGAACCACTTAGGGATGATGGTTGAGTGGGAGTTGATTCAACAACAATGAATGTAATTTGATCAATGATCAAAGAGGGAAGAGACAAGAGCTCCCATGACATAAACATAGTCACAACCAAGGAGTATATTAAAATCTAAAGGGCCTTGGACAACCATCACGTCTATATAGATAGTCTTTCCTCCGAAGGTAATAGGCAACTTAGGAAGGATCCCTAATGGTTGTCTGGTTCCTTTGTTAAAAGCTAACACATTCTGGGTGATGGGGACAAGATGAGGATATCCTAAAGCTTGCCAATCAGTTGAGGATAGGATGTTAACAGATGCACCCTCATCTATGACTGTGCTAGGTATGACCATGTGGTAAGCCTGTACTGTAATCTAGAAAGGCACATAAGACAGAAGACGATATCCTGCTAGTCGACTCCAATCAAAATAAGTGACTAAACTACTCAGAGGGGGTGTCGTAGGAACGTTAGAGCTAACCTCTTTCTCTATGGGAATAGGAGAAATTCTCTCATGCACCTCAGGAACGAGAGGATTTCCCTCCAGTTCATTCGAAACTAAAAAAACTAAAAGAACCTGAGTAGTAAAAGGTTTACTCTCTACCAGAAGGATATGGTTAACTAAAGGGAGAGTCAAGTCTACCACTTTCTCAACCAATGGTTGGTTAAGAGCGGACTCATGAGACTCACTTTTAGAGAGAGTGGGGTTGTCCAAAGATGACTTTTGATCAATAACTGGATCAACTACTGAGGGATTAGGGGAAAGCTTTTGATAACCAGTCGGAAGACAAGGCTAGGAAGCTGTAAGGTTTTCCAACTCTTTGGAATCTTTATCCATAAGAGGAAAAAGGTGAATGGGATGATTACCTTCACACAACTTATAGGGAAATTTGACTTTTCCCTTTTTCCCATGTGCTTTAATTGTTGAAGGTTTATCACTAGCATGATTGTCAAAGGCTGATGAAAAAGGTTGATGTGAACCTATGGAACACACTTTTAAGACCTTGGGAATACCAGGACAATTCTGAAGAAGGTGGTCACCCTTACATAATATGCAAGGGAATTTTACTTTCTAGGGCTCGTTGGAAGATTTTTCATCATTAGTTGCATTGGTAGCAATGGTTGCTTGGTTGCCCCGTTACTTATTTTGCTTCTTCTTCTTCTTCTTCTTATCTTCCTAGGTATTAGAATCTAGACTTTCACCAGGCGAAGAGGAAGAATGAGGTGAAGAAATAGGTGAATAATGTGAGGGCCGAACTTTAGGATCAAAATGAGGTTGATGTTGTTTAGGTGGAGGAATGCTCGGTTGAAAATCAGTTTGGATATTCAGAACCACCAAGGTCGAAAACAACCAAACTGGCAGACCAATGGTCAATCTAGGAAGGGACAACATTGCCATATAAGGGTATTTCCAAAAGAATGAAAAGAAATAGGATTCTTGTTAAAGGGTTTTCCTTGACTGGTAGACTCAGGAAATGTTTCCATTGGTATCAAGCTAAGATGTACGAAGGAGCATTTCCACGGGAAGGATGTTGTTCTGCAGTCAATTAATTTTAGAATTTGAAATAAAAACTTTGCATTTTCATGTTTTAAGAGTCGAGAAAATGACGAAAAGGTGACTCTAGATACTTTTGTTGGTTTAGCGAGCTTGAAAGGACAAGTGGTCAATGATATTTTCAAATTTAAGGAGTCAGAAAAAATCGAAATGACTACTGAGAATACTCTAGGCAAAATGGATTACCAATTAACCATGAACTGCAATATACACCTTAGCAAATAAATTTACTAAGGAATCGACGTACGTGCATACAATCTCCTCGAATTGCATGTTCGATGTATCATGTTTATAGGGTGGCAGATTTAGCTTCCTATGGATAAAGGTTTGCAACCTATGAGGCTATCCCTTTATATATTCGCTGGTACGGGGAGCACAAGTCTATGCTAGCGCTTCCTAATGCAAGAGAATTGCGAACGACAGCTGCTAAGTTTTATAAACGCCAGAACACGTCTCTAGCCTAGACCACTAAGTATGTGTGTTAATGTTTCAAATACTCCTTAGATTAATTGATAGATTTTTAAAATTGAACTTTAATTAAGTTCTAGTTTTGGGCTCAAAACAATGTCACCTGAACTCCTATGATGCAACTATATAAGAAAAAGAAAACTTTCCATTTCAATGAAAGCTAGACTAACCAAGAGAAGAAATTTCACCAAATATTGTGTAAAAAAATGCATCATGCACAATGCCTTCCACTAACTTTCACTCTCATCTCCCAATTGCAAAATATGAAAATGAAATCTAATCTTTCATTTCACTAAATGAAATTCCAAAAGTAAAAATGGTTTCCATTTTTCACTATCCGAAATGCAACTTTTTCAAAGAAAAATGGTTTTACTTTACAAAGATGCATTTATAGGAATTATGATTTTGTTTCCATTTTGAATGATTTGATGCACCTAATACGGTTTTTAGCTTTCAATCACTAAAAAATGTGATCTATTTTGAATGATGAATCTAAAAAAATAACTTTTCACTACAACTAATCTAATGCATTTTAACGAAAAGTAAATTTTGAAGTACAAGCTCAAACAAATGCAAAACGATGTTTTCAATGATTCCCACATAAAACAACATTAAATCAATCATCAAAATAAACATCTCAATGACACCAACAAGTAGTAAGTGATGACCAATTGACTAGAAACCCTAGAACTCAGTCAAATTTCACTTCAAAGCCAATGAGACAAATTTTGCAAATTAATCAAGACAATCAATCAAAAACACTATAGACGCTCTAGAAAATCACTCATAGAGGACATAAAGACTGAAAAGAAAAAAAAAAAAACCTATTTTCTCTTATACTCTAGGATCATCGCACCTATCATAGGCAAAATAGCGATAATCGCGACTATACTTAACAAATCCCTAATGTCATCACGACTGTCAGTAGACAATCACGATGGACGAAAAAAATGAAGAAAAAATAAGAAATCTTCAAGACCAGAAAAAAAAATCAATGTCCTCAAGAAATCACTAGCAAGTGAAAATAGTTACAGAAAAGCAAACAAGCTATAAAACTGACGATTGGTTAAACTAATCACAAATTCAAGGTGAAGGATTGAATGGAAAGGGTTATAATGTCCCCAGTGGAGTCGCCATTTTTTAGTCTAGGTTAATCCTCTCTTCGGACATAGTTGATCCCTCTATCCCAATGAGTGGGCCTAGCAACCAAAGTGACAATCTACTAGACACTTTCCTAAGTTACAATTGAAAAGAGAAACGAAGAACATGGCCTACCTCGTTCTGATGTTATCTCTATCTCCTTTGTTGAAGACCTTGAATCACTCGCGCCACGAGCTCGTTCTTGCTACTCTCAGCATGTATGCACTTGCACAAGAGATTAAGACGCAACAAGGCATGAAAGTACAAATAACATATTCAAAAGAAACCTACTTAACTTATCAAGGAATGTTAAGCTAAATGATACATGAACATACACATTTAGGGAAAATGAAACAATAGTTGTATATTAATAGAAAATAAGGGGAAGCATACAACCAAGCCTTGATGTTGATAGGCTCTCCTTGAATGAATATCCAAGTCCAAGTTAGGCTCTCCAAGCACTCCTTCTCCAAGCCAAATGAGTAGCATATAGGCACAATCTTAGCATAAGGGTGCAAATAGGCATAGACCAACCAACCTCTAACCATTTGGGAATGGGAGAGGATGAATATATAGTTTGGGAAAGGGGATTAGGATCTCTCCAAAGATAAGAGTAGGCCCTCATTTCAAGGAGGTAGCTCATAGGGATAAGACCAAGAGGACAGGATGGGAGAATTCGATCTCATCTATGCCAAACAACCTCCATCGCGCCGCTCTAGAAGCTTCTAGATCAGGAAGCTTCCCATCCTCTTTGGGAAAATTTCATTTTTGGAATCATCACGGGTATATGAGAAAATAGAGCAATGCCATCATAGGTTTGGTATAGTGCAACAAGAGACCATCACAGTTTTTAACCTCATAAGAGTGATGATTCTCAAATTAGGGTTTAAGAGTTATTTCCTTTAGGGGAAGCTCAAGGCATTTTAAAATCAGTGTCTTAGGGAGGATCTAAGCTGCATATATGAATAGGCACATGACATAATGGTCATGTTTTGGGAACTTTAGGGTATGTCACAAGGAAGTGCAGGAGGTGTGACAAAATACTGTGTAACACCAACATAGTTGTTCCAATTGGGATGAAGGGTATATTTGGTGCACAAGCCATATGATAGTTAGAGTTTAAGTTTCATCTCTGGTGTTACTCCACTGCCAGCAGACCTTGACAGTACCTCGGTAAAGCCACGTAGGAACACAAGCATCACTCAGCTGCCAGTGAGCCTAGTCAATACCCTGACGGAGATACTTGCAACACCTCTCTACGCAGGAAGCCTTTCTCTTCTTTTGCCTTACTCATTTTTCGAAAATTTTCATATTTTCATTTTCATTTTTAACTGTGCATAGCACTTATTAATTTTAGAGATGGAAGAGGGATCCCGACTTATTGAGAGTAGAAGAGGTTGTTCCTTCAAAGAAGTAGTTTGTATGTACCTTTGATGTACTTGTTAAGGTTTTCCCCCTCACCTCACTCTCCTTGACTGAGTTGACAAGGATTAAGCCAAAAGCAACTAACTAGAGTAGATGATACTAGTTAGCGCACAAGCATTATGATTTCACCAAGGTTCACTTCGAACATAACGTATTTTCCATTGATGTATCATGGACTAAAAATAATGAGTTCTTCATATAGAGGCAGGATGACAAATAACCAAGTATTGATAATTGCACAAATCCTCTTGTACTTTACCTAGCTTGTTTCAAGATTCGCACATGGTTTCATGTGAAACTAACCTACGAACGTAAACAAGAAAACCAACAACAAAACAAAGCAAAATTAGAAGTAAATGTGTAACCAAAGTGAGTAAGCAAACAAACAAGCAAGCAAGAAAACATAAAAAGAAAAAAAACAGACATGCGTGTAAGAAAATAAACCAAAATCAAACACTACTCCTACTCCTAAGCTAAGGGTGCATGGGTCTTCTCACGTGAATTGATACTTCCAATGTAGCCACCAGTGCATTAGTCGACCCATGTTGGTGAAGGCATGGTTTGCGAACAAGAAAACATGAAAGATATAACAATGAATACAAACACTTCGAGTTTAACTGCATCCATAAAACATAAATGAGTGCAAGCACATGACATGCAACCCATGGACTTACCATGATGTTGTGCAACACTACGTGTAGATGTTAAGCATACACATACTCTTGATTGTCACATGCAAGACAATGGAATAAACAAAGACAACTTTCATCTTGCACATGTGCTTGCTATGTAATATTCCTCCAATGCATGAGCGATGGGCTCATGTAGTTCAAGTGGAGGAAGCATAATCTATGTGTGAGATTGATCTTCAATGCATACAGATGAGTGACGAGGAGCCTTGGTTGTTTCAACAATTTCCTAATTAGAAGTGAAACCAACCTCAGGAAAGCGAGGGCCTGACATAATCATAAGTTCAGGCTGAAGTGCCTCAACAGTCTATGGGGTTTCATCTTCGTCGATAGATAGATCATCATAAACACGTGGCTTTGAAAATAAACTGTGATAGAATCATCATAGTGATCAAATACGGGGTTAAATAGATCACGACAACTACGATCAACAAAATCAATGATTTCATCGACATCCTCATGGACTAATGAATCAAATACAGGGGTAGATGAGAAGCGGAAAAATTCACCCTCTACATTTTCAGAAAAGGTAGATGAAAAATCAAGTGGATTTTCAAAGAATGATTTTCCTCTCTGTTGTTGGATGATGGACTAACATCCGGTGTTTTCTACAAATGATCAATAATGGATGCTTCTGTAGATAGAGATACACATGTGAAATCAAGGAAGTTAAAATCACCAAAGATGTCAGGGAAAAATGGAGGCATAGATAGAAGGGAATCATCCTTTGCCACAGGGTATGTTTAGACTCCCACTCATATTCTTCATGAATGATAATGCAGGTTGGTTGTGCAACACCAACTCCATCGATGGCTTGATCCTCATTCAAAACAGGTGTAGAGTCTGGAATGGAAGAACACAAGACAGTGCAATCTAGAGGATCAGAAAAACATGAAGATGGAGGTTGAGGTAAGACAAGCATGTGGAAACCCATGGGCTTTGCAACCAAATCTACACGAAAATTGAGAGAAGTGATGTTGGGAGGATGTGATAGTTGAACAGACGTGTGTGTATGTTCTCCAACATCACTATGCAATGGTTAAGTTGTTTGATGAGAGGACGACTAAAATTCACTCGTGACAGCGACGATTTCTATCTATGATTAAGCAACTCCATCACCTAAGTATGTTGAGCAGGTTTGAACTTCAAATTTTTCCTGGGATTGATAGATTTGGTAAGACTATTCAAATCTATCCATGAAATACTAGAATTTCATCTAACTTTTCGGAGCTTCAAACTGCAATACACAAAAGCGATCCCAAAAATCCGTAGGTGATTCTTGTGAAGTCTTTAGCTATTTTAACATTTTTTTGTCAAGATTTTTTGGATCAAAATGGTGGAAAGAAGATTTAATGAGATAATAGAACTGCTCAAGTGAGTGCACACTGTCAGGTGGAAAACTACAACACCATTGTTGTGGGGATTCGTGAAGTTTTTATCCAAGTAGCAGGCTAGCCTCTTCATTAGAGAAGTCATATGTATCATCAAGAAATGCATAGAAGTCTTGTAAGTATGCAAGCTACGCCACTTCGCCTTCACCATCATATGTGAATTTCGACAAGAGATCAAAAAACTTCCTCATGATGTTGAGAGATTCGGCAGGTGAAAAACATTGCAGAGGGACGAGTTTGACAACATCCATGAAAAATAAGTGAAGATTCAAATCAGGATGAGAGGACACAACTTGGCATCTATCCCTCCTTCTAGAACCAGAAATGTTGATGGTGTTGGGCCAACACGTTAGGGGATTTCCTAGGTAGAAAGTCCCAGCTAAAACCCAAACTATCTGGTGTAGAAGTCCCAGTAGTGGTTTGTAGGGTATCGCCTTAACCATGATTGCACGCATAGGTAAGTAAGATTTCCTTGTTGGTAGCAAGGGTGTGACGTGTGCAGCAAGCAAAGGAAGGTGCATGAACAGTTCTAACACATGGAAATTGGGGAGAGTGCGCCCCTTGGAAACCTATGGAAACACGAGGCTTGGAAGGGAACACACAAACAAAGATGCATCACAAACTAGAAGGTAGGTGAACCAACAATCCAAATTGATGGTTAAACCAACAACACATCCCAATAATATTCATACATACATGTATAAAAAGAGTCTACACATACATGCGTAATAAAACAACTACATATATCATTAGAGTAACCAAGATAACTAAAACACAATAACAACATATGCATGAAACATGCTGGCTTTGTTATATTAAGAAGTGAAAGTTCCAATCATACAGTACAACCATGACCAACCACTAGTCCTGATAACGAAACACTAAAGTCACTATCACCTGATCCTTCAAAGAGATGTACTAGCTCTGCACTTTGGAGAAGTCAAGGCTCATTACAATACACTCCAAGCTTTGTCTAAGATACTCGTATCGGAAGCTTGGTTGCCCAAAATCATGTACAATGAGTTATTAGGTTCTATAAATAGCAAAGGATGGGGTGACCCTTGACATTCCCCTTTGTAATTGTTCACCTACCCGTATGACTCTTCAACTACTCTATGACTATTACATTCAACTATCGACACTTAGACTTTCACTTTACAAGATGTTACCTAATATCTACACATGTACCCATGTGAGACAAAATAGGCTTGATCAAGCCATGCAAAACATCAATATAAAGACTCAGACAATTGTGGGAATACAAACTCTTTTACATCCTTGTGATGGTCAACGGTGGGTAACTGATGCCAAGCTTGGTAGTCCAGCTTGGTAGTCCATGATGGTATCCGTGTACTCTGTGGTGACATATTTCTGGAAACAAACTCTTTCCTCTGTTGCATCCAGATACATTGATTTGGCTCCTCTATCTAGCTCTTCTAATAACATGTGCATCATCATCTTGAGTGCGGCCGGACCAACGACATACTAATGCATAGTGTCTATGTTGATTGCCAAGTCTGCATTGGTGGCTGTGTGCATCAACTCATCAAAGTAAATGCCTGTCTCCAATTAGACTTGATTCTTTGTCTTTGCCTTGGTAAGTATCCCAATGGATGGGATCGCATGTGAACACACAACAACATCCATGCTTCTAAATACCTGTGCATGTGAAGCCTACAAATTGGTGATGAGCTGTGGGAGTTCCTCATAGTTATGGATTTGACTATGGATGCGTTCCTCAAAGTCTACCACCTTGGGCTTCATCAACTTGGGCAAGTGTAACAGGGTTCCCTTGTATCTCATTATCCATGTTTTCATGTGGTCGACAACAATGTGAAAATCTGACAAGATGCATGCTCTCCTAGCACAACATTGTTGCCAACCATTGATATGGACAACTAACTTATGCACAGTGCCAAATTTGGAATACAACATTTGCATGACTGTCTCGAGAGTTGATACCTCATCCACTATTGCTCCCTTCAACTCTTCTCTGGTGGATGTTGTAACCTATTCTCCTCCCTACTTGGCCGTCTGTAACTCCTTAGCCATTCGCTCGTTCTCTACTTCAAGAAGCAAACACTTGAGCTGATGGCTTCGACATATTCTTTGGTAGCATCGGCCAATGCTATTGGATGCTTGCACAAGTCATATACAATTACTCTTTCTTCAAAATTCACAGGGGATGTCTGGACACCAGGAGTAGTCACTCTATGCAATTGCAAAACTCTATGTTGCAACTCATCGAATGATATGTTGTGCATCTCTGCTTCTAGATTATCTTCAAGGATCTTAGTATCTCCTTATTGTTAATGACTTGCTATGTTTCCAGATCTGGTGAAGCCAGTGGATTGAACTCTTGGTTGTAAGGCATGAGGTCAATATCTTGTTCTAATTCTGGCTGCTCCATCTCCGTATTCATCTGCTCAAGTATTTGTTGAATCTCTTGAGTGAAGTCATGCTTCTACAACTACTCACTCTGTCTACTTTGTGCCAACTTCGTGAATGAGTCTACAACCTGTATGGGTGCAGTTTCATCAATCTGTGCATGTTGTGCCTCCTACTATGTCTGTCCCTATTTTTCTTCCTTATCCTGTCTCCACAACTCTTTTCTTCCTGGAGTTACTGCTTCAACTCTTGCAACTCCTTCATTATTTCCTCCATCCTATCTTTATCTCTCTACCTTTGCACATTTCTCCTATCGTGTTGTCACCTCTTTGCCTCTATCTCCAAAGCTACTTTCTCCACAAGTGGGTTTTCTTTGAACTTGCAACTTTGTTCTGCCTTTGTGTTGTCAACAATCTATCTCTTGCCTTTGTCACATGCAGGTATGTTACCTCCTACTGCTGCTGATGATGGTGCTCTCTTAGATGCTTCTTCATGTTGTTTCGCTAACCATTGCACAGCTATGCTGATAGGTTCATTGAGCCTATCAAAGTTGTGACAATATATCCATGGGTCTTCCTCAGCGCAATGACACACCCCATGGATCCATGGAAATTGCACTCTTACATAGTGGTCCTTTACAAAGCAATGCAGGTTGTACATATTGAAACTTCTAGTGCCGAAAGTAAATATTTTGAACTTTTTTGTCTTTGCATCAGCATGCTTGATATTCTCTATCTCATACAACTTGATCCGCAACAAAAGAGAGGGTCAAGGTGCCTACTTTTTCCAATGCAGTCTAGTTGAAAGTCCTATTGAGATGTGGTACGACACTTCTTGCATGACGAGATTGTCCATGGAAAAATTCAGTAAAACATGTGGAGCCTTCGCCACGTTGTACATCCGTATGAAGGTGCCAAGAGGTGAGGCATACCAATCCGCTATGTCGATTAATACCTCCATTGCTACCTGTAACATGCAAGGTGGATCCTGCTCAAATATCATCTTGTTCACTAGGGTGAAAAAATGGTCTGAAAACTATGTGATGACTCCACGGAAGCTGCATTCAGAAAATAGTCTGCAATAAGTGTGTACAGAGGTTTTTGTTGATTTCCATGCCCAACCCAAGCCTAGGAACTATTAACAGACATAGATTGCATCCAAAATGTATGAGGACATATATATCTCTACTTGTTGACCTTTGGTTGGTTTTCGGGCTCTTGTTACTTGTTCCTTCAACCTGTGAACCAACATGTCAGACTAGTTGCATGGTTTTCCTTCACTGGCCAATTGGACCAACGTGAGCACCCAAGCTTGCGGGAAGGTCTTCGTGCTCTCTTGGTCATACAAGCTACATGGAAAGATGACCAAGTACTTATATGTCTTCCACACTATCTTCGTCTTGTAAACTTGGTTGGGTGTCATCCTAAACTTGGTTGGCTCTTTCACCTAACTCTTCAAGATATCCCTAATGTTTGTACTGATGTTGGGTCTATTGAATGATGTCTCCATTATGGTCACTCATTGTGGTAAGTGGTACATTTGTTGATAGTCCTGCACCATGAAGGTAGAAATCTCTGTCTCGATGACACTTCTTAACACCATTGTCTTGGGATCAGTGTTTGAGATGCTCCAATGTATCATGTCCATGCATGGAAACGCGAGATACCTACATGCAATCCAGTACAATCTAAACTTGTGAATATTCACATAGACCCTGCAGTCTTCAAGATATTCCCCAAATGTGCTTGAGAATGTATCATTGATGTCTTGCCATTCCATCTTGATGTATTTTTCTACGAGCAACTTCGTGTCTTCGTAAATCGACAAACTCATAGACACGTGTTCAACTGCATCTCCAGTTGTACTTTCGTTAGTGGCCTTGGCCATTAAACCTAAACTATTGAGATACTGAAGAACACCTGCTATACCTGGAGACATGGCGACATTCATAGCAAGTAATCTGTCAGTTGAAAACCAAAGAAAACTTGAGGACTGACATGCAACATACCTGGGAGACTGATGGCAAGGATTGCATAATTTTCACCGAGAGGTTGGAAAACTACTGGAATTGTGCAATGTGTAATCCAAGCTGACCTACTGGTGGTTGAGATTGTGCAATGTGCAATTTCAGTCACCAAGGCATGCAAGCCTAGGGACTGCATTGTGCAATTTTTTGGGACAACAAATCACTGCCTCTCAAAACTATGCAAAGCAAGCCTGGAGGACAATGTCTGACCAAATTTGCACATTTTCTGGGAGGAAGGCAAAGCCTTCCCTCTCATAAATGTCCAATGTTTTTTGGGCAAGGCAAGGCTTGGGCCAAGGTTGTCTAGACTCGCCTATGGGCAATTGAAACATGTGAAGCTTGGAATTCATGGAGAAACTGAATGTAAATAAGATTCAATGATCATGCTTGCAACCAACAAATGCAAGATTCAGATAACGGGAAAACATGCATGTGTGTAAAATGGGTCGCTGCAACGATGACCTTCAGCGAAAAACAATGTCATTCATAAGGCAGTAGTGAGATGCAAACAAAAACCGAAATGGCACTTGTACAGGCTAAAATACATGCAAACGACAACAAGCGTTCATAGAAATCAAGCAGAAAACACTCACACAAGCTAAAACACAAAAGAAATAGAAATGTTGCAAAAGACATGTAATGTAGAACTACCTGGAAAAGTTTGAGTTAAACATGTTGACGACTGCTAGATGTGATGTGGGATGTCAGAGCTCCAAAATCGATGTGAAGAATGGGCTCTGCAGCATCAAATAAATAATTTTTAGGCTTATGACATGTATGGCACAAATCTACGAAAAAACGACACTTGGAAGTCAGTTTCTAAAACAATCTTTACATGTAACTTGTAGCTGCTAAAAATAGATCCCTAAAATCTAGGGATTATTTTTGCATGTTACTTTTTTCTTTTTTCAGGAAAAGAAGCTTGTGCATGCAAATCGGTTTTGTTCGGTCCTAGGGGAACTGGTCAACCTGAAGGCACATGCATCGGTCCTTGAGCCTGGGATGAAAATTTGCGTAGTTTCTAAGCAGACCTAGGCTGGTTTTGCGCAATTTTTGGGTTCAGACCTAGTGCCAGGTCAGATTGCACAATTTTCTATGGGTAGCCTGTCAAATTGTTCTGCGCAATTCTAGAGCCCAACCAGCTTCCCACTAGATTTATGAAATTTCTAAAGGGAAGGTTGGTTCCCCTCCATAATTGTGCTATTTTCTGGGGGAGCTTCTCAGCTATAAAATAGCCTAAGTCCGGAAAGGAAACTTATGAGGGGAGTGAAGAAAACTGACTTGCACAAGCTGGAAAGCCACTGAAAATCAACTAAAACCTATGTACTTGACAATGCAAGACATGCTGCTAAGGATTGTTGGTAGGGAGGCTCCAAAACGAAGCTAAGGAAAAATTTTGGAGGGTGGTTGTAGCCACTACAACAAATACACATGGATTCATTCACCCATGAGGCATACAAAGAGGCATATTGAGAGGATGAGGACTTCAAGGAGGTGTTTCAGCGGTTGCAGAACCATAGTCATTTGCATGATGGTGACAACATAGTTGACTACCATCTCCTACATAGGTCACTTTATAGATTGGATAAGTTATGTGTTCCTAAAGTTAAACCATTGTAGCCTATTAGAGAGGTTCACACCTACAAGGTTGCAATGCACTTTGGTGTAGGGAAGACAACGACCAACTTGCAAAGGCATGTGTATTGACCCGAGATGTAAGAACAGGTCGCTAGGTTTATAAGAGGATGCATGATTTGTTGTACTAGTAAGTCTAGTAACATGAAACATGGTATATATTATCCCTTTCCTGTACCCACTAGTCCTTTGGAAAGAATTTCCATGTACTTTGTGAGAGGTTCACCAATAACCAAGGATGTACATGTCTACTTGTTCATGGTAGTTGACAGGTTCAACAAGATGTATGTTATAAAGACCCATAGAAAGACCATCAATGGGAAAGAAGTTGTGAACTTCTTCTTTGGATAGGTATCGGTGCACTTTGGGATACCAAGGAGCATCATTTCAGATAGGAACACAAGATTTATCAATGAATTTTGTACTACATTATGTGAGAAGATGGATATGAAGTTCATTCCATCCATACATAGATTGGTAGATAAAAGTAGTCAACGGGACTTTGGTTTAGCTTTTGAGGGGTTACAATTAGAAGCATTTGGATAATTGGGATGAAAATTTGGTATATATGCAACACTCTTATAACATAATAGTCCACGTTACTACTAATAATTCCCCATTTGAAGTTTGTTTTGGATTTTTTACACCTTCACTTTTGGATATTGCATATCGATAACAAGGAGGAGTGATGGAGGATATTATATGGGATTCCTTAAGGGAAGAAATATTTGTTGATAAGGTAAAGTAAACCCATATACAAGTACACGAGACATTAGACAAGTCATAGGAAATATATAAGGCCACTCATTATCAACACAAGATAGAGAAGTCCTTCAAGGTGGGAGATAGAGTACGATTACAATTGAACAAGGAGAGGCTATAGGGTACCTGTAATAAAATAAAGAATATGTGATATGGCCCATGTTAGATACTATAAAAGGTGGTAGATAACACCTATAGACTTACTCTATCCCCACACATGTGACTTTACTAAGTGGTGAATGTAGATAATCTAAAAATCTATGAGCCTTTCATGGTATATTATGAAGAGGAATAGGTCCTATGTTTTGTAGAGGATTTAGCACCATATGCTTAGGAAAAGTTAACAAAGGATACAATTTTGTAGAAGAGGTCCAAAACTACAAGACAGTGTTAGAATGACCTTTGGTATATTGGGTTGAAAAGATAGCTTCTAATGAAAGCTAAATGGTACACTCGAGAGAAGGGGGAGGAAAAAAATTCTCACCTCATTCAGTGGAAAAATTTTCAAACTAGAAGCCTCGCAAAATGGGGAGGAGTGATATGTATTCGATAGTTATATTATTTTTCATCCGTATTGATGTTTTTATAAAGGAAAAAGTGGAGGAATCAAGTCATAATACTTTTTTTATTAGTAGGTCCCAATTTGGAAAATCGGGGTATGAAAGCTTTGGAAAGAATTTTGAGGAATAAAATAGAGTTTTTTAGGGTTAATATATTGTTTCTTAAGGACCACTTCCCTTATCATTATTCTACACACAAATTTCTTTCCAATAGTGTAAGAATTGCCTCAACTGGAGTCCATATTCAAAAGTTATGTTACCTGAAAGTTGTCCTTCCTATTTTGATCACCATGATTCAAGAGGATACCCTGTCATCCCCCATTATTTATGGAAAAGGGGATATTTTCATGATCGTGATGAAGAACAATCTAGAAGAGTTGGCATTATAACTCTAGTGAAGAGTTGAAGGAGTCAAACTTAACCACTAGTAGATTATCAGGTTGTGTTATAACTAGGCCATTAGGAGGAAGAGGGGTTTCATTCTATTCAAGTGCATTTTGGTCCATAAATGAGTAGAGTAGATGAGAGCTAAGGCTAGATAGGAAGAGAGAAAGTAGAGAATTTGTTTACTATATAAGCCCATGGGACACAAGACTCACTTATTTGTACTAGCATTCATTTTCCATTTAGAGAAAGAGAGTAGAGAAACCTCACCTTCTAGCTAGGTTTTCCTTTAGAAGAGTTTGTTGGATCTTATGTCGTGTTAATTTATGGTTTGTGAATTTTATTTCTTTGTTCTCTATTTTTTACATAATTATAATTTGCATGTGTATGCAATAAATACTAATTAATAGATCTATAAATTTAAGGAGAAACAAACCCTCATAATATACATTTCATATTTTCTAGTATATTTTTGTAGTCTTGTTGTAATGAATTTTCCATTGAAATATCAACCATATTTTATGGATCACTTCCCAATTGTTTTCAAATACATCTGAAAAAATAATAGATATATATGTTGAATTTTACCACTACACAATTATAATTCCCATAATCTACCATGAAGGTATTTTTATAAATACCTTCTTGTTTTATATAAACTTTTTATTACCTAGATTCATTTATTTGAATATGTTATTCATGTTGAGTACAATATAATTTTTCTTAATAATGGCCTTATTAAGTTTCCTCAAATCAATGTAAAATATGAGTTTTCTACGTTTCTTCTTCACAAAGAGAATTGGTACTCTAAGTGGTAAAATACTAATCTAAATATAGAATTTGTGAATAAAATCTTAAATTATCATTTCCAATTCTCAAGTTATAGTGTTCTAATTATTATGGAATCTTAGAAAAAGGTTCCACTCTTCCACCTTCCTCGGGAGGAAATTTAAATAATGCATTTTGAAATTTGAGTTTTTTTAATTTTGAACATTTATCACCCTGAATCTTAAGGGTTACATGTTTTCGAATAATTTGTAACCCTTGATGAAAGTTCTCTTAACTTTGGAAGGATGGAGTTTAATGTATCGATACAGTCCTCAAAATTCCTTGAAGCAATTTCATCATTAATAAATTTGACATTATTGCTCCAACCATTTTCATAAGATCCAAGATATTAAATTTTCAAAAGATCATAAACAGGGATTCCATTAAACATCATAGCGTCACTTATTATCCTCTTAGATATTGTGCGAACATAATGAATGAACATAGTTGGCTTAAGGTTTCAAATATTAAACAATTGTGTAATGTAATTCTAACTCTACGACCATTTGAAATTGAAAATGGTTGACATTTAATCTTACCTTAGACTTAAATCATGGTAGATTGGTGATATATGTGGGAGTTATTTAAAGTCACATAATATCTAGGTGCATATTTCCATGGTCACGAATAATTATTCATGGACACTGTTAAGTAGTTTTGAAAACATTTTTTCTTCTGGGAACCATTACTATCATAGTTTTCTTATTGGCATACAAAACTACATAATGCAGTAGCCCTCATTTATGGTGTCCATAATCAGGTTTTGTTATACTTTCAGTAGGTTAGAGAAGTTAGATAACAAATTTTTTGGGGGAAGTGGTTGGATGCCTTGAAGACCTCTAACTTCTTTTTCATTTTTCCTTCTTCTCATCCTTATAGTTCTTATGGAAGTCTTGCAAATGTTGTGCTTAGTATTCACATTACCTAGCATTATGAAGTACTTTACCTAGAGTCCTAAGTTTGATACGATTTGAATATGAAGGATGTGACCACATAAGAAATTTTTTCATCTTCACATCCTCATGTTTTGCATATACGATTTGAATATGAAGGATGTGACCACATAAGAAATTTTTTCATCTTCACATCCTCATGTTTTGCATATATAAAACATTTCAAAATAATCCATGAAGTTTTTCTCATATCCATTGATATTCATTTAAGATTGCTTGAGACAATGTAATTCATTGATTTTATTCTTATGTTAATGTTTAAATAGATAGAAATTGTAGAAAATCTATGATAGGTTAACCCGATAATGCAATATAAATCAAAGTAGAATACTATAACCTACTTCTAATATCAATTTGCGGAAGCTTAAAGATCGAGCTGAACAATATAACCAGAAGAAGAAGAATCAATGGCACAATACACATGAAAAATACTTTGGGGAAAGTCTTAGATAGAAACCCCACACTATTGTATTATCATACATGGTGGAATACATAAGAATTATACAAAGCCTTAGCTCTCTGTACAATCCTCACAGATGCTCACAGGAAATCTTGGCTTCTCTCCAGCCTTCCTCTCTACCCTCCAAGCTCCTATTTCCTTGCGTTGTTCCTTATGGATGATTAGCTTATTACCAAGTGGAAAACCAAGCCTTCAAAATTGCGCAATCCTCAAGGATGAATCCTTGACTACATGCATGAGTTTTCTCCATGAGAAAACACATACAACTAATAGTACATTTTCCTTGTACATTAATGTCAACTGGGTCTTTCTCAGAATAGACATGCATGAGTTTCTAATGAGGGAATCTTCAGTTAATTGGAGTAGCACTAGTTGAGTGCATTAATGCATCAACTGACTGTTAACTCACTGTTAGTTCCTCAAACAGTTTGGAACTGATATAACTAGACTTAACTCAATAAACCGAGTTAACTAATTACAACTCAAATATAACTCAATATTATCTCCTTAATTTAAGGGATAACTCTTACATGACTTCATAAAGACTTATAACTTGAATTTCTCCAACTAATTAATTTAAAATAAATTAATTAATTATTTTCAAGTAGTTGTTAAGACTAAATTCGATTTTAATTCACAATTTAATTCAAGGACAAGTTAAATTGGAATATTCTTGTTGCCATATTTCAACACTCCCTCTCAACAAGAAAGGGAATATCTGCCACCCCGATCCTGTCTCTATGGAACTCAAATTTACTTTGACAACGCCTTTGTCAAAATGTCAGCATCTTGCTTCTTTGTAGAAATACACTGTAGCAACATGATCCTCTTAACCTGTGAAAAGATACGGGAAACAAATCTTTCCTTATGCTTCTCCAAACTACTATCAACAGCTTGCTTTACCTTGCAAAGCCAATGGGAACTCACAACTGACTTGTTCTCCAGTCTCGGAACCACGTCCCAAACACTGTTATGAACTATGGAGTCATACTCCACCACCATAGCATCAACCCAAATCGACTATTGCACTACTTCCTCAAAGGAAGATGGCTCAATGTCAACACATTCCCTAGTAAGGGCCATGTATCTAGTGTACCTCTCAGGTGACCTCCTCTGTCTGTGCTGAGAAGATGGTGCTCCCACATTCTCTCTCGCATCCTCCAACAATCTGTCAGCTTCTCTTGTGCACTTTCGTCCATCTCTGGAAAACTCTACTTGAGTGGATGTCTCCACTCCTGGAGCCTCTGCATGTGGCTGCTTTGCATCAGTTAGAGGCTCCTCCTCCTTAGGAACCAACAGTTCCTCCACAGCCTGTAGTTGGAGCTCCCTCTGAAGGGAAACTCACATGGCCTTTTGCTCATCAAACTTGATATCTCCACAAACCACTATCCTCTGACTTGTAGGCAAGTACACTCGATAGTTGTGAGGTGTATCGGTGTACCCCGCAAATATCCCCAACTCTGTTGTCAGTTGAAGCTTCTTTTGTGCATCCTTTGTCACATGGCAATATATCGATGAGCCAAAGATCCTAAAGTGACACACATTTGGTCTCTTACCAGATAAGGCTTCATCTGGTGTCTTCATCCCAAGTATGCGACGCGGGCTTCTATTCTGCAAATAGATTGTTGTGTTGCATGCCTCAGCCCACAAGTGAAGTGGTAGGCCTTGGTCATGTAGCATTGCCCGTGCTGCACCTACAATAGTTCTATTCTTCCTCTTGGCTACCCCATTTTGTTGTGGGTTATGAGGTGTCGTCAAGTCTTGTTTAATTCATTCCACTACACAGAAGTCCTTAAACTCTTAAGAGACAAATTCTCCACCATTGTCACTTCTCAAGGCCTTGATCTTCTTCCTTGACTCTTTCTCGACCAAAGCTTTGAACTCACAAAAATTTGTCAAAGTTTGGTCCTTCTTCTGAATGAAATAAATCCACCATTTACAAGAATAGGAAATCACATAATACCTTTTCTTCATTGTGGATGTCGTCGAGAATGGTCCTCACAAATCTGTATGAACTCACTCTAAGATAGCCTCTGCTTGACTGTCTCGATCATGAAAGGAAGACTTGGTGTACTTTCCCAAGGTATAACCTTTGCATCTGTTAAGTTGCTTAAGTTTACCTTTGGGAAGTCCTATAGATATCTGTTGCATTATCTTCAAAGCCCCGTGATGCAAATGGCCCAACCACTTGTGCCACAACTCGCTGATGTCTTGGCTTTGCACCAATTTTGTGTTCGTACTCAATGCTGCACAATTATCTACCTCTAGTTTATAGAGATTCTTCACCCAAATCCCTATCCTCTTGATTTAACCTGTGGCTATGTGTCTTAGGAACGCCTTTCCTTTACTAAAGACAACATCATAGCCTTTTTCCTCCAACATTGCGACTGATACCAAGTTCTTCTTCAGTCTAGGCACATACATCACATTTGTCAAGGTGAGAGGAGCTCCATGGTCCCTCTAAAAAGCAATTGTGCGCACTCCTGAAACACTATATGTTCGGTCGTCACCCATCTCTATCTGCATCTTGAGGTCTTTTTCCTCCAAGGAACTAAATAAATTTTTATCACTAGTCATGTGGAATGAGGCTCCACTGTCAAGATACCAGACACAACCCATCATCGATGACACCATGCATGCGATGAGGGTAAAGTCCATTTCGAACTGAGAGGCTAATGCCTCACCTTCCTATCCTTTCGAGGATCACTTCTTGGACTTCTTTGATGGGAAATTAGTCGCATAATGTCCCATCTTGTGACAATTACAACATCTTACTTTAGACATGTCACCCTTCTTCTCTTCATGAGAAGAATTCGATTTGAAATGGGAAGCCTCCCCTTCCCTTTCCTTGCCTTGCTAAGGCTAGATTTTCTTCATCATCATTATTGGATGAAGAACCATATCATGTGCTCCTCCTAATCTCCTCCTACATAAGATCCGACCACAGTCATTCCCAATCTGGCAATTTCTCCCTTCCATTCACAAAGTCCTGGTAGCTATTCCAACTCTTTAGAAGGGCAAGGAGAGTGAGGCTCACCATATCATCATCGATAGTAGTTATTCTTGCACTGGCAATCTCATCTCTATAGGTGGTGAGCTTGTTCAGATATGTGGAAATAATATCACCCTTCTCCATCTTGATTCTTCGAAGCTTATCCTTGAGCGCCAATTTCCTCTAGCCGCTATTGTTTTGGTAGAGGTCCTTCAATGTATTCTACATTGAAAATGGAATATCCTTCCCATGGAGACTCGAGACAATATGGTCTTGAACTCCCTCAAGGATGATCCATCTCGACTTCGCCACACACTTCTTCCACTCAGCCAACTCTTGTGCATTATTTGAAGTTGGCTTTGGGATTTCTTGATCAATGAATTCCTTCAAGCCATTATCTTCGAATATAGCCTCCATTCTATATTTCCATGCTATGTAATTTGAGCTACTTTCCAAGGCATACTCAAGTCTCAAGCCATAGAACGCCATTGACCAACCTTGAAGTATGATATGAATTCGATTTGCATATGCAACCCCAAACTTCAAACTTCGAATTCTCTTCTCAGTATACTATTCATACCTCTGATACCATGTAGAAAATTTGTGACAAGTTAACCCGATAATGCAATATAAATCAAAGCAAGATACTATAACCTACATATACTATCAATTTGCATAATCTTAAAGATCGAGTTGAACAATATAACCATAGGAAGAAGAATCAATGGCGTAATACACATGAAAATACTTCGGGGAAAGTCTCAGATAAAAACCCCACACTATTGTATTATCATACATGGTGGAAATACATAGGAATCATACAAATCCTTAGCTCTCACAGCTAGCCAGCTCTCAGTACAATCCTCACAGATGCTCGCAGGGAATCTTGGCTTCTCTTCAACCTTCCTCTTTGCCCTCCAAGCTCCTATTTCCTTGCGTTATTCCTTGCGGATGATTATCCTATTACCAAGTGGAAAACCAAGCCTTCAAAACTATGCAATCCGCAAGGATGAATCCTTGACTACATGCATGATTTTTCTCCATGAGAAAACACACACAACTGATAGTACACTATCCTTGTACATTAATCTCAACTAGATCTTTCTTAGAATAGACATGCATGAGTTTCCGATGAGGGAATCTTCAGTTAACTAGAGTAGCACTAGTTGAGTGCATTAATGCATCAACTGACTGTTAATTCACTATTAGTTCCTCAAACTGTTTGGAACTAATTTAACTAGACTTAACTCTGCAAACTGAGTTAACTAATTACAAATCAAATATAACTCAATCTTATCTCCTTAATTTAAGGGATAACTCTTGCATGACTTCAGAAAGACTTCTAATTTGAATTTCTCCAACTAATTAATTTAAAATAAATTAATTAATTATTTCCAAGTAGTTGTTAAGACTAAATTCGATTTTAATTCAAAATTTAATCTAGGGACAAATTAAATTGGAATATTCTTGTTGTCATATTTCAATAGAAATATATCCATTGAGATGTCTTAAATTGATTATAGGTGATCATTATTTCCTTGATCCTCATTAATTTTATTTATGGATTTCCCATAAGAAGGAATTATTACCTATGAATTTTAAAATAGTTATCCTTTCTTTAATTTTCTAAGAATAATCATAATGTTGGGAATACTTTCTCATTTCAAGAACCATGCTTTTTATTCTTGACTAATATTCAATTCCCTATCAATGTTGTGTGGATTTGACTTATGAAATTCTCTATATAAGTGAGACCTATTTCACATATGACTTCTTCTATAGTATATAGGTGAGACCCCTTTCACATATGACTTCTTCTAGTATATAGGCACGACCTCTTTCACATATGAATTCTTCTAGTTGATAGTTATATCATGGAATTATTTGTATATGGAATTGACCATGTTAAACGAATATAAGACCCTAGATTATGAACAATTGCCTTATCGTTACCACCATTGTCATAAGCACGACCACTTGGTAAGGGATTTACCATTGGGTTTTAGGCGCAAGAGGAAGAATCAAGTGGAACCAGTTTGGGAAATATAGGAACTACCAATGGAAGATGATATGGAACATGGTATCTAGTCGGGGGACCATTAAGAAAAGGTCCTTTCACAAAATGAAAATAATGAAAACCAACGAGCTACAGTTGTTGTAGGTGAAGGGAGTGCTCCTGTACACGTGGTGGATGAGATGACAGTGAAGGAGACATCTCTCCATGCGGGCACTGCCCTTTCTCTCCCTTTCTCTATTTTAGTTTTGGTCTCACCCTCTGTGGATCCTTGTAACAGGTATGGTTCCTCCAAACCTTCTATTGGTTTTCTTTCTTCACATAGCGATATATCTTTAGCCCTTGACAACATTATTACGTCCATTTCGACTCTAGACCTTTCTAGTCCATCGATGGGGGCCTCTGTTTTTAATTCTTCCATTGTTTTGAACCATGTTAAACCTTGTTACAATCTCAGGCCTTGGGAAAAAGGACTTCATCTGGATGATATGATGGGAGGCCTTCGTCTCCTACAGGACTCTACTTGGCCCCCAAAATCTCGGGGTAGGAAATCAAACCTTTCAAAAGCCCAACTTAAAGCCAAACTTGATATTGTCGATGCAAAACAATTATCCCTAAAAGCGTCGCTTAAAGAAGTGATGACCCAATTGGTGGTTTCCAAATGATCTTGTCATCCTTCAATTGCAGAGGGATTTCCAATCCCCAGAAGAAGCTGACATTAAAATACTTGTTTATGAATGTGAAGTGTGATGTGATAATTATGATCCAAGAGACCTTGGGTTCGGGGGAGTCCGTTATAATTATTTTTGGAAATATGTTACCTATGTGGTCATTTGTGGCCCTGGATGCAAATGGTCGTTTAGGGGGTTTTGATTTTGGCACAAAAGACAACAACTTAAAACCCTTAAACTCCTGGGTATTGGATTCAATGTTGGGAGTGGAGGTATACTCATCCGAACTTTGTACAAACTTAACCCTTATTGACTTATATGGCCCCTGTCAAGATCGTATTTCCTTTTGGAATAATCTATTTGCAAAATGTATACTAAACTGTCCAAACCATGTGATTGGAGGGGATCTAAATGTCTCACTAGGGATCTCTGAGGCATGGGGACCTAATGCATAGGTGGATCCTCTGGAAAATTTATTCCTAAACAAAATTCGGATGGTGCATCTTATTGATGTTGATATTATCAAAGAAACTCCCACCTGAAGGAATAGGAGGGTTGGTGAGTCAAGGCTTGCAAAGCGATTAGACCACTTTCTAATAAAAGATGATTTGGCTACTTATATTCCTTATTTTTGCTAATGGGTTGGAACTGGAGGCGATTCAGACCACTTCCCTATTTATATGGAACTAAAAGGGGCCAGAAGGAAGCCTGGCTCACCTTTTAAATTCAATTCTTCATGGTTAAAATATTTATGTTTCAATAAATTAGTTCATGAGATTTGGAGTACTCATAATGGCTTCCCAACTTTATCCCTTGCACAGTCCTTCATGGAGAAACTTAAAAAACTAAAGCATGCATTGATCTCTTGGGCAAAGGAAAAATGTATTAGGGATGAGGTTGCTCTAAAATATATTGAATCCAAATGAGAATTTCATGAAATCTTGGAGGGAGATGGGTATGGGATAGAGGTTAAAAAAAGAGAAAGATAAAAACTATGGAGGGTGAAAGGCACAAGATCCTAAAAGAAAATGAAGAAAAATGAAGTTTGAAAAGTAGAGCCATTTGGCTTAAGGCAGGAGATGAAAACTCAATTTTTTTCTAGAACTATGCCAAGGGAAGGAAAAAATGTAATTCGATTTGGGAATTGAAAAATGAAGAAGGGGAGTCAACTTCCTCTTTTAGTGAGTTATCATCTATGGGGGTCAGTAATTTTTAAAACTTGTTCAAAGCTCCCCATGAGGCTACTATTGTTGAAGTCATCTACGCTGCTCAAGTTTTCCCTAGGTTTATGGATGAAGATGATAATGATATCGTGATGGACCCAGTCACAAAGGTTGAAGTGGAGGGGGTCCTTCACACTATGCAGAAAGAGAAGAGCCTGGGTCTTGATGGTTGGATGGTGGAATTATTCCAACACTTTTTTGATATCAATGGGGACGATCTGGCTGGATTGATGGAGGAATCCAGGCATAGGGGTTTTGTCCATGATCCTATTAACTCTACTTTTCTAGATTTAATGGCAAAGTTTGATGATCCCCAATGTTTCGGTGATTTTAGACCCATATCCTTATGAAATTGCACCTACAAAATTATTGCAAAAACCATTTCTCGTTGGCTAAATCCTGTTATTTCAAAAAATATTTTCATGGAATAGTTTGGCTTCCTTAAAGGCAAGCAAATTCATGAAGCTATTGGTGTGGCCCAAGAATCCCTCCACACTATCAAAATAAATAATAAAAATGGAATGATTGTCAAGATCGATCTCTCACAGTCATATGATAAGATTACTTGGATGTATTTACATCCTCTGATGACTCACTTGTGTTTCAACATTGGTTTCATTAATTGGGTCATGGGATTTATTACCAATGTGAGCTTTGTTGTTCTTATTAATGGGGCAGCTTCTCATTTTTTTCATAGTCAAAGAGGCCTTCACAAAGGATGCCCTTTATCTCCTCTTTTGTTCCTTTTAGCTGCAGAGGGTCTGAGCCGTTTGATTCACCTTGCCATTAGAAGTGGATAATATAAAGGAATTGAAATCACCATAAACCTTTTCATCGCACATCTACTCTTTGTGGATGAAATCTTACTCTTTTTTGTGATGGCTCCAAGGGGGACATTTCTAAGATTCGGTCAATTATGGATTTATTCCTAAAAGCTACAGGAATGAATATAAGCGTACAAAAATATTATATTACTCACAATGGTCTTTCTGAGGCTGAGCTAACTAGATCAATATCTTTTTTTCCTTTTTCTCTCATGCCAATGATTGAAAGCCTTAAATATATAGGGTTTCTCTTGAAGTCAGACTCCTACAAAAAACCAGACTGAAATTAGTTAGTTATAAAAATTGAAAAAAGATTCAAGCACTATATTTTCAAGTGGCTTTCTCGGGCTGGGCGCTTATTCCCCATTAAATCGGTTTTACAAGTTATTCTAGTATATTGGATTTCTCCTTCATGGGTTCCAAAAGGTATCCTTTCACAAATTCAAAATATCTGTGGTCAGTTTCACTGGGCAGGATCAAAATTGGAGGATGTACTTCCTTGGGTGGCCTGGGAAAAAATTTCCTTCCCTAAAGAGAAAGGAGGGTGGGGCATAAAGGACCTTCCTTGCTTTTCTCGCTCATTGGTAGCAAAATCAGGATGGAGTTTTCTAACAAAGAACAATTTATGGACTTCAGTGATAAAAAGAAAATGCATCGATCCCGTTGGTTTCATGGCTTGGTTCAGAGCTCTAGAAAAGTCTCATAGAAATTTTTCAGTCATTTGGAAGGCTACGATTGACTTTGTTGATATTATTGTTGGTGGGTTATCATGGTTGGTTGGAAATGGTACTAGTGTTCATGTGGGAATTGATCCTTGGGTTGGTTGTCATGAGGCCTTCATTCTTCCTAGGATCCTAGTTGAGTCACTTGTTGTTAAGGGGATTTTTTCACTCAACCATATCTCACATGAAGAGTCTACTAATTTTTTGAATCAGGATTGGACGTCTACAAAGGCTTTAGAGCTTGAGCCTCACTGGAAGTGGGTTGGAGAGATTAAATAAAGGAACTTACAAGATCAAATGTTCAACTAAAGGATAAGGTTGATGATCTTCGTTGGATAAACTCTCCCAGTGGTTGATATGCTTTGAAATATGGTTACATTTATCAAATGGGAAGAAGGTTGGGGGATGCTTAACACTAGTGGTCTAAGTCTCTTTGGAAGCTTAGTAGTCCTCCTAAATCTAGACTCTTTTCTGGTGCATTCTCAAGAAAAAAGTCCCAACCTGGGATAACCTACAAAAAAGAAACAAACATGGCCCTGGTTGGTTTTACCTGTGTAAATCCTCAGGATAAAGCTCTTATCATCTTTTCTTGTCCTGTTCTTTTTCCTCTAATACTTGGGAACATTTCTTAAAGGTAGTTGGTATTGCCTCAAATTGGTATGGGAACTCTATGGAGGTTGGTAGGAAAAAACAGTGGGCTCTTACTTCTAATCTTCATTGTCGAATTATTCTTCTGATTATTAGTTGGGGTATTTGGGTGGCTCAGAAAAAAAAAAAAAAAAAAAAAAAAAAAAAAAAAAAAAAGCAAGCGTTTTCAGGGATCAACCATCAAACCCATATGTTATATCTATTCAGTGTGCTTCTATTTATGAGATGATCCCTCACAACATTCCTGATAATCCTTCTCTAAATATTTAGGTTGAAAACATTAGAACTAATATACTGTGGGATTATTTTGATGGGGCTTCTAATTCCCACAATCATTGTGGAGTGGGGATTATCATACACTTGAATGAACATAAAATCATAAAGGCTTTTGTGGGTATTGGTCCTAGTTTGAATAACTTTGTTGAACTGTTTACCTTGAAAATTCTATTATGTTGGTTAAGGCAGATGGGGGTGCTTTATTCTTAGATTTTTGGTGAATCTCTAAATGTGATCAGCTGGGAAAATAATGTGAAATGTTGTCAAAATCTTATTATAATGCCTATATTAGATGAAATTTTATTTCTTAAAACAACTTTTGACGATTTATCATTTTCTCACATTTATAGCGAGAGGAATATGTTGGCATATTATCTATCTAAAAAAGGTTTACAATAGGTTTTGGACTCCTGGAACATAAATAACTCAGACAATGGGTGGGTCACAGTTTCTGTTCGAGCTCCTTATTTATAACATCTTCTTATGGTTTCTTGGGTTTTGTTTTTTTTTCTCCATTAGTCTCTTTGGGGGCTGGTTATGGCTTATAAACATGAAGTTGATTATGTATAATTTTGGTTTCAGGATTTGTTGCGGACATGGTTTTCTGGATACTGGTTTGGGTTTTTTTCTCCAATTGTTCGAAGAGCATTGTTTCCTTTCATATACTCTACTTTTCATGATTACTTATGGTGGTATATCTATTTTGAGCAAGTGTGCTATCCAATCTTCCTCATTATGTTTTTGTTTTCACTTACTGTGTATGTTGAAATGACAGACTATTTATGAATTCTTCAATGCATCTAATTTGTAACTCTTTATTTACTTAATATAAACTTCAATTTTCTGGGAAAAAAGGATTAGGAAGGATGATAAAAAGGAATCAAAATACCATTTAATTGCTTCAATATATTTGGAATCTCCAACCAAGGCTCTTTCAATCTTGGATTCTATCTTCATCTTGTTAGTTCGATTTATTTATATATTGCAATTAACTTTATAATTTTGTTGATCTCTAGATTATCTAATTATTAGTTACACTTTTTCTTTCTAATACTTCAACAACCACTTGTTCCATTCTTTGGAAGTATGGATTTGATACCTTCAATTCTTCAATGTGGCATCTACTGATGCATTCAAAATTTTTAGCTGTTTTGAAAATAAACTTGTTTTCTATGTGTTATGTGAAAATATCTTTAATATAGATACATTGTTGTGGTAGTTTTGATCACCTTGTGAGTTATCCATGCTATCATTGTACTATTCAAATCAAATAGTACATTTTTTTTAGATAATTTATGAAAATTCATATCCTTTCTTTCTTCCTTAAGTTTAAGAAGAGTATCAATTCATCTTTGAATGGTAGGGAAAGACCTACCACGAGAATATTGAGAAAGTTTCAAAGAACGAGGATAAATATTCGGAGGTAGGATGGCTTCCTTCCCATATACCAAGAAGTAGGGTGAGGTTCCAAGTGAGTATTTGGGTGTCACTTGGATAGCCTGTAGAGCATTAGATAATGCTATCGATTTTGCAGTGATATTTAGACAAGCACAATTTTTTGTAACTGATAATTACTTCCAATGATATATGATATTACTTTAACACACTTTAGAACATCATTCAGTAATTACACTCAAAAAATTCAAATGGTCAATTGTTGACCATCTCAGAAAATTGACTCCTTAGAAACTTGGGCCTCTTCCTCAAATAGCTTCCCACATGAGAGAGAGAGAAAAATGTGAGTGATGATTGAGTGAGTAAATGAGAATTTCAAGTGTATTTTTACAGTGATATTAGAGTTCCCAAGACGCATGTCCCTTTGCAAATTAAATCTAAAATTAAATTAAATTTTCATTCTTCAAATTTAAAATTTATTTTTTCTTTCTTTTAACTTGTGTAGTTGGGGAATACCTCTTGTAGCTACCCCAAAAAATAAATACTCACCCTTAGATAACAAGGTATTTACCTTGATTTTTTCAAGATGTCCACTTAGCTGAAAAAATTCTCCATCCCAAGAAAAGATTGAATGAGCCTGCAATGTTAATGTATCCATCCACTTCATGTTCCATTCTAGAACCATGTGGAAATAATCCCGAACCAACATCGTGCAAAAGATCTAGTCACTCCATTATCCAAATACCCTTTGGCGATATGGTTAGCTACCCACTAACTAAGGTAAAAACAAAACTAGCCCTGGGTCACCAATGAACCAAGTCATCACTTAGAACCAAGTAAATTTTCCTTGACCAATGGTGAAAACCTAGGCCCATCTACCATTCCCCCGTGTCATCACATGGCACTTGAATGGTAAAAGAACATAGATAATTATTTGAGGATGATGCAGGAGGAATTGACCAAGTTCATGGTGGAAAATGAAGTGGGATTGACAATGTGGTGGATTGGCCCCGTGTTGAGATCGAAAAGTCGATTTTGTCCCTAATAATATTTTGAATAATGTAAATATAAAATTTGAGTAAGTTGTTCAGTCTAGGAAATGAAGAGTCAATTATCTTGTGTCTTTTCCACTTCCCTCAATTAGATAGAAAGGGAAGTGAATCAATTTCCAAGGATATGCATAAAATGAGCATCAATTGGGGAGGAAAGGAGCTTCTTCTCCTACCTCGAACCTGTACCTGTGAAATAAATAAAAGAAATGTGTAGCATATTCATTCCATAAATCTATGTTATTATCTCTGTTTTGTTATCTTTGTGTTCGAATTGTATATACATTTGATTTCATTCTAGAACTTGTGTGAGCAAGGCCTGTAGCATTATGTGCTTGTAGATATTAGATTTTAGAGTTGTGGTTGTTAGGCATATTGGTTAAGGTGACCCCTGAATGATATTTTGCAGCGTGTCTATTTTGCAAGTAGGGACACGTTGTTTGTTGATTTGAGGGTTCCCAGTTATTTGATGATGGGATGTTGGACATGAAAGAGGAAGGAGGAGAACGTTCTTTGAGTAGGACAACATGGAGAACTTGAGTAACTCGAGTGTTGAATAGTGCCTTTGGTCTGGACATTGTCACGACTTTGTTGGGAGGCTGAGCATAACCATTGGTAAGGGAGATGAGGGAGGCCATTCTTAAGCATGGAGAATGTGCTTAGGCAGTGGAGAGTCAAGTCTACAGAGAGCGCAAGTTGTTCTACCTTTAAAGAGCTGAAAACAAAGTTTCTAGAGGCACTATGAAAATCTTGCAATGCGCTGCAAAAATATTTCACAGTGCCTACAACCGGTTTATTTATGCACAGTTTTGTGCCCATATTTCCTTTTGAGTTGCTTACTTCCATCAATTAATGGTATCTAGCATGTTTTAAGTAGAGTTATGTTTGTGACAGAGCTACATTTGATAATGGTGGTGTTCTCTACAACAAAAATAGATTTCAATGCGAGAAAGAAGAGTTCGAGGTCATGGAGGGAGGCCCATAGCTAATGTAGAACTCCAAGAAAAGATACAGAGGCTGGAAGCTCATTTAAAGGCCATGTATACCAGCAGGCAGCAATACCATGAGGCTGGAGATGATAGTGGGTTGATGGAAGAAGCTACAGTAGAAAGAGCAACACCTGTGGATGAGGCTCCAGAAGTTAAACTATTGAGGTTAGTGGTAAGATCAATTTCAATCCAAAAAACTAAGTTGTCCACCTGTGATGGTAGTCTGGTACCTGAGAATTTGAATGGAATGGATTAGTGAACTAGACAAGTATTTCAAGTACAAAGAGATTGAAGAAGATAAGAAGGTAAAATTTGTTGTAGCTAGGTTGAAAGGCCATGTTGCATTGTGGTGGGACAATCATTAGGGGAATTTTGAGGTCTAAAATGGGCCTCCTAAGGAAATTATAAAATAATAGTGGAAATAATAAAATAATATTAGATTACATCATCAAATTTTATAGGCCGAAAAGAAAAAAACTATTTTTTCAACTCGTATTTTCAACTTATCTCCTTGTGGGTTTACGCAAATTTTGAGTAGAAACACTCATTGGATGCATAATTTGAGTCCTCATCCAAGGGGTACACATGTTGCATACTTTCGATGGACTCTGCTACACGAAAAATGAGAAATACATGAAAAATGTGATTGCAATCACGTTTCTTCATGTATTACTCAATTTTCTTGTACTAGGTCCATTGGAAGTATGAAACATGGGTACTCCTTGGATGAGGAATTAAATTTTGCATCCAACGAGTAAAACCTTAGGGAGATAAGTTGAAAATACGTGTTGAAAAAATAGTTTTATTATTTTATTATTTTTTTACCTTTTTACTCCAAAAATGATGAATCATCCACCATGGTTGACATTATCATCTTGAATCCTATTGGTTCTTATAAAGTGTATTTTGGTTATACATTTTTCTTAGGAGGCCCATTTTAGACCTCAAAATTCCCCTAACGGTACAATTTGAAATAAGGAAAAAGGGGAAACCATTGATTAAAAGTTGGGATAGGATGATAGAAAATATGAAGGGGATGTTTCTGCCAAAATACTATTAGCTATCCCTCTACATACATGTTCATAACCTCAAGAAAAGGTTGCTAAAAGTTAGAGAATATATTGAGGAGTTTAATAGGTTGAATTTGAGGGAAGGTTATGTAGAAGACACCATGTAAAAGACAACAAGGTATATGAATGGCTTGAAGCTAAAGATTCAAGATGAAATCATCATGCTTTATCCCTAGACGATGGAAGAAGCATATCAGTTTTCCTTGAAGGAATAAGAGAAGATAACAAGGAAGCAGAATTCAAGTAGAGGACGTGGTTTTGCTAGGGGAAAATGATAGACATCTGGAAGAGGGAAGGATCCAACCTAAAAGAATGATGCAAATAACCCAATACAACAAGGACAACAAGAGAATGAAGGTGACTCCAGAGGAGGAAGATATTTTTAGGGAGGTAAAGGTAGAGGAAGAGGCATAGAAACTGTCTATTGGTGCTATAAATGTGGACAACTAGGTCACAGATCTTTTGAGTTTCCTGGGAATGAAAAGGGAGGACATAGAGATGCATATGTAACTCATCTGGAAATAGTAGAAGAATAGGCACCTATGGGAGAAAATGCACAAGATATGGGAGAATCTTTAATGATGAATAAGGTCTTGTTGAAACCATCTAAGGAGACTTTTGAACCAGCACAAAGGAAAGTCTTGTTTAGGACTATTTGCAAGGCTGGAGGAAAATGCTACAAAGTGGTGATTGAAAGTGGGAGGGCTGACAATCTAGTTTACAGAAATGGTCGAAGAACTTGGATTGAAAAGGTTGATGCATCCAACACCATATAACATATCATGGCTATATAAAGGTCACCGATTTTGGGTAAGTGAGCATATCAAAGCAAAGTTCCTGATACGCCGAAACAAGGATAAGATAGTTTGTGAAATCATGCCAATGGATGTCTACCACCATATTTTTGGATGACCCTGGAAATTTGATAAGAAATTGGTCCATGATGGAGACAAAAATACCTATAATTTTGAAAAGGATGGTATTCAGCACACCCTCCTGCTATTGAAGGAGGAAAGTATAATGGGGACAAGTAGCTCAAAAGCACTGTTGTTGGCAAGAAAGGAATTTTTGCAACAAATGGAGGAAGAAGAGGTCAGCTATGTGGTGGTCTACAAGCCAAAGGTCATACTTATTCAAAATGAAATTATAGATTTAGCTGCTAAGATTCATGACATGTTGCATGAGTTTAGTGATATCAGTGTAGATAACTTTCCAAGTGAGGTGCTACCTAAGAGAAGTATCATCCATCACATAGAAATGATGCCAAGTGAAAGCCTTACAAACAAAGTTGCTTACCGAATGACACCCAAGGAGAATGAAGAGATAAGGACACAGGTTCAAGGACTGTTGGACAAGGAATTGTTAAAGGAAAGTTTGAGTGTGTGATGTCCTTATGGTACTTAGTCCAAAAAAAATGGAAAATAAAGGATGCGCATAGAATACAGAGAAATCAATAAGATTACAACCAGATACATATTTCTATTACGACAGATGGATGACATGATGGATTGTTTGAGTGGGCAGCCTACTTTTCAAAGGTTAATTTGAAGATTAGTTACCATCAAATATGGATCATAGAAGGGGATGAGTGAAAGACAACTTTCAAGACCAATAGTGGACTATATGAATGGTTGGTCATGCCATTTGGACTGGAAAATGCACCAAGAACCTTCATGTGATTTACGAACAAGGTCTTGAATGATTTCATTATATAAGTTTGTTATTGTTTATTTAGATGATATTTTGATTTTTAGCCGAATAAAGGAAGAACACCTTAGGCATGTGAGGTATGTTCTAGAAAGACTGCAACAATAAAAAATGTTGATTAACTTGAGGAAGTGTACTTTCATGAGGTATGAGTTGGTATACTTAGGCTTTGTCATTTCAAAGTATGAGTTGAAAATGGATCCAGAGAAAATACAAGAAATTGTGAGTTGGCCATCACCCAAGAACATTTTTGAAGTTAAGATTTTTCATGGTTTAGCTAGATTCTATTGGAATTTCATCAAGGATTTCAGTTGTATTTTACACATATCATTGAGACAATCAAGAAGGATAGACAAGCATTTATTTGGACAACAACGGTAGAGAAAAGTTTCCAACTCTTGAAGAAAAATATCACTGAGAAGTCGGTGTTGAAGCTACCTAACTTCAATCATCTTTTCGATGTAATGTTAGTAGTAGATCCATTAGAGCAGTATTGAGTCAAGAAGGCAAACTTGTTTCATATTTTAGCGAGAAGTTGAATGAATCAAAGCATAAACAATCCTCTTATGACAAGGAATTATATGAAGTGGTCCAAACATTGAAGCATTGGAGGCACTATTTGATTCCCATGGAGTTTGTTTTGTTCTCTAGAAAATTTTCATTACAATATATAATGCAGCAACACAAGTTGAACCATAAGGATTCCAAGTGGGTGGAATTCCTACAATGTTTCACCTTTGTTATGAAACATGTGAGTGGAGAAGAGAACAAGGTAGCCAATGCTTTGAGCAAGAGGAACTTGATCATGTATTAGTTCCATGTGGATATTTTGGGCTTTGATTATCAAAACGACTTATACAATGATGATGTTGATTTTTGAGAGGCTTTTGAATCTTGTAGGAATCCTGTGAGTAGAGATAACATCCCATGGAGGGAGTTTATGTTGTAGGATTGCTTCTTGTTAAAAAGTATCCAATTATGTATTCAATTTTGTTTAATGATGGGGAATATGATGCAAGAGAAACACAGTGGAGGATTGGCATGAAATTTTGATGTGGACAAGACACTTGGGCAACTGGAACACTTCTATTTTTGGCCAAATATGAGAGCTGATGTGAAAAAATATGTAGGAAAATGTAGGGTATTCCGGAATGCAAAAGGGAGGATTCAAAATGTTGGGTTGTATACTCCTCTACCCATTCCAAGCAGACCATGGGACTCAATGAGTATGGATTTTTTTTTTGGTTTTTTGAGGACACAATAAGGTAAGGATTCTATACATGTAATTATGGATACATTTACGAAGATGGCTCACTTTATCCCATGTTGCAAGACTAGTGATGCTACACATGTGGCTCACTTGCTTTTCATTGAGATTTTCTGATTGCATGGCTTTATGAAGAGTATAATTTTTTATAGTGACACCAGGTTCACTAAACATTTTTGGAGGTCTTTGTGGAAGAAGATTGGAACAAAATTGAACTTCAACTCAGCCTATCATCCACAATCTTATAGGAAAACTAAAGTTGTGAACATGAGCCTTGGAAATCTATTCAGGAGCCTTGTGGGATAGGATCCCAAGCAGTGGGATCATGTATTAGCTCAATTTGATTTTTCATACAATGGTTTGCCAAATAGGAGCACCGGGAAGATTCCATTTCAAATTTGGTATGGAATGCATCCTAGAGGATTTTGTGAGCTAAGAGATTTGGGAAAACTTAAGCAGAGGATAGTTGATGGGGAGGATTTTGCAATAGAAATGAGTGAATTACACGAGGAAATAAAATAGAAGCTACAAGAAAACAACCACAAATAAAAATAAAGAGTAGATTCAAGAAGGAGAGGAGTAAACTTTGAGGTAGGGTACATGGTCTTAGCACATTTGAGAAAAGAGAGATTACCAATACGAGAGTATAACAAGCTCAAAATGAAGAAAATAGGACTTTGTAGGATACTTAGAAAGTTTTCTACCAATTCCTATGAACTAGAGCTACCTATGGGCCTATATATCTAACCTATCTTCAATGTGTTTGATTTGTATCCCTATAAAAATGGTGATGAAGGTGCCACAACATCAAGTGGGAGCACAAGGGAGGTCAGTGAACAACGTTGGATAAATCAAATTCCTACGGTAGAGAGTGTAGAGGTTGAGAGAGTCTTAGAAACTAGAGTTGCAACGAACACCAAGGGAAAATAGTATTTTGATTTTTTAGTGAAGTGGAAGAACCATCCAATGCAGGATTCTACATGGATGAGTGTTGCAACTCTATAAAAGGAAAGTTTCTATGTAGAGGACCTTATGAGTTGGAACTCATGATTTTTCCTTTCTTGGGGAGTTTTATGCAGGAGCATTAGACCAAGTTCATGGTGGAAAACGAAGGGGGCTTGAAAATGTGGTGGATTGACCACATTTTGATCTGGAAAAGTTGATTTTGTTTCCTTCAATGAGATTTTGAATAATGTAAATAAAAAATTTGAATAAGTGGTAGAGTCTAGGAAATGAAGAGTCATTTTTGTTGTTTCTTTTCGAATTCCCTCAATTACAGAGAAGGGGAATAAAATTAGTTTCCAAGGATGTGCATAAAAGGAAAATTGATTGGAGAGGAGAGGAGCTTCTTCTTCTGCCTCGAACCTGTACCTGTGAAATAAATAAAATAAATATGTAGCATATTCATTCCATAACTCTATGTTATTATCTCTATGTTCAAATTGTATATAAATTTTATTTCATTCTAGAACATGTGTGAACAAGGCCTGTAGCATTATTTTCTTGTATATATTCGATTGATGAGTTGTGGTTGTTAGGCTTACTAGTTAAGGTGACCCCAAAACCAAATTTTACAACATCTCTATTTTGCAGGTAAGGATACGTTGTTTATTTATTTGAGGGTGCCCAAAGATTTGATGGTGGGATGTTGGATGCGGAAGTGGCAGGAGGAGATCATTCTTTGAGTAGGACGGCGTGGAGAACCTGAGTAACTCAAGCACTGGACATAGCCTTTGGTCTAGTCGTTGTCACAACTTTGTTGGGATCCTAAGCATAACCATTAGTAAGGGAGATGAGGGAGGCCATTCTTGAGCATGGAGGACATTCTTAGGTAGTGGAGATTCAATTCTGCAAAGAGTGCAAGTTTTTCTGCCTCCCAAGGGCTGAAAAAAGAGTTTCTGGAGATGATACGAAAAAATTTCATAGTGCACTAAGAAAATATTTTGTAGCGCCTACAGGCAGTTTATTTTAGCATTTTTTTGTACCCATATTACATTCTAGGATGATTTTTTCCATCAAAGTCATGCACTCTACCCACTAGCCAAGTAACCCTCGATAATATGATCAGAACCTTAACCAAGAGAGCACTCTGGAACTTCATGCTATCTAGGCCATCTTCGTTAACCACATTACATGACACCTAGTTAATACCCTTGACGTAGGGAGAAGGTTTTCCCTAATGCTACAACATCAAAACTCCCTCTTAGTGAGGGAGGCATTCTATACCACCTCAAGCTTGTCCTTGAAGTATACAAACTTCATCCAAGACAAAGGCTTTGTGAGAATGTTAGCAACCTACTGCTAGAAATAATACTGACAGGGGGGGTTAATCAGTATTTTACAATTCAATAACTTTTCATTTCACAATCAGATTTATATATGCTACTTCAGTGAAGTGAAATTTCATGTGCACGTAACTATGATTAAGGAAACCAGCATATACCCAGAGAAATTATGATTTAGTTAATTCATCATGTGTTGATATTTAATCAGTGCATCAATACTCTATTATGCAGTAACTATGTGCAGTAATAACATAAGAAACACACATGAACACCAATATTTAAGGTGGAAACCCAATGCAGGAGAAAAACCACCTGCTGTTATCGTCTCTGTCTTCTTTTTAATATAAAGAATTTTTTTTTATAATCTTGTACTAATGCAGATTCATACCAGTATGCAATCACCCACTTGTAGAAGGCTACAAACTTCTCTTATTCTCCAGCTTCTACTGGAAGGAGCTACAACCCCCTAGCTCTTGTACTAGCCGATAGGTTTACTAGTACATAGGCACCGAACTACAAAAGGGTACGAGCTTCTCTCTTCCTCCAGGGACCACGTTTCATAAATTTTCAGACTAGATACTCCTGGTACACAACAAGACAATATGAAGGCCTCATTTCATCAAATTTTCACGTTGGACCCATCAAAAACTTTGAATCTCAAACTCTATAACAATAACTGCATCAACCAACAATCATTCAATCTGAACAATGAGATCACTGTCACCAGAACATTGTGTTGAACCCAAAAACCTACATCATCATTCAGAACCGGCTGCAACCTCAAAAATCTTAAATCATAATTCATACGCTACTTTAATGAACCCAACCTGCATGTATACGCTACTTCCTTTAACTAAACCTGTGTATACCTCCAAAATTACTGAATCTTAAAAACTTCTAAATCAATTCTTTACCAACTAGTAATATTCTACGAATCTACTGTCAAATTACTGAGATCTAAACAATCAGCAACAAATATCATTCCTCTCACTTAATCAATCAATCAATGAGACTTAATATCCTTATGCATTTAGTTCTACTTTCATATCTAAGAAGACATCATTGCAGACAACAATAAACCAGCAACACTGATCAGATAGATCAGTCATTTCTGAATAACATACTTTTGTTTTTCATATGTTACTTGGAAGCTTCAAACAAGCTTGTATACGCACCTTCACCAAGGCAAACCGATGTATAGATCTATAAATACTAACTTACAACGTCACTGCTATTCCAAATTTCAGACATACCTAAATCATGACATTTAAAGAATAAAACATGTGTAAGCAATCAAATCTAGCCCAACCAATATCAAATCATTTAGTGATAAGTCATTTTAGGTCTCATGATCTTGATCCAACATTGAATTCAAGGTGCACAAAATATTTCAGATTATATCACAATCATAGCCCCTGCAACATAAAATATACTTCAAGTAGAAGTATTCTTTAATCTTAAATCTACCATGGTATTGACCCTTGGTATTCTTTAATCTTAAATTTCCTTGATTTTCTAACTCATACGTACTTTTCCTCTTATGAAAGTGTGTGCATATGTATACGCTCTTTTTGTTCTGTTAACCCACATGTATATGATGCTTTGGCAAGGTGAACCTACATATATAGCTTAAACTACCTTAATACATCATTTTCCTTCAACTTCTTGATTATGACCAGTAGGCCTTTGTTCCAACTTCCTGTTCTTCTGTACTAATGCTTTGTTACCTCTAAACTAACTTGTTACAATGTCAGTTTCCCTTTATCAAATCTGTACTAACCTATGAGTGAGTTTCCATCAAGGACAACACTTGTATCTTAATTCCAACACCTACTCGTCAGTAGAAATGTATTGGAGCCTCATTGCTCCCTCCTGTACCGTGTCTTGGATGTAGTGGTACTTGATCTCAATGTGCTTCAACTTGTCATCATGGTCTTCAACAACACCTAATCAAACACTCTTATAAGCATCTTCTAAAGCCACACTACTTCAAAACTCACTAGACCATATGCGATATACTCAACCTTCATAATGTTCAGTGCAATAGATGTCTATTTCCCACTCATCCAACAAATCATAGTAGAACCCAAACTGAAGCACCATCTTGATGTGATTTTCCTATCTTCAGCACTTCCTATCTAATTGGAATCTGTGTATCATTGTAGTTTTACTTCACCATTTGAGACGTATCTCAATCCATAACTAACTATACCATGCAAATATCTCAACACATGCTTTGCCTCAATCTAATGTACACGCTGAGGTTTGACAATGTACTAACTCGGAATCTTCACTACAAAGCAAATATCAAGTATGGTATTAACTAGATACATCAAGGATATGATCAACTATCAATACATAGAGGGATCCACCAAATATGAGTCAGAACCACTCAACTTCTTCACATTGCTCACCATGGGAGTGGTCATGGACTTGTAGTCTATCATCCCAAATCTCTGAAGGATCATAATAATATACTTCCCTTGAACAAGGAATATCTCACCTAGCTTCCACCACACTTCTAATCCCAGGAAGTAATGCATCAAGCCTATATCCTTCATCTCAAAATTAGAGGTCAAATCCCTCTTAAACTGATCAATGAGATTTTTTTCTCCTGTCAAAAACAAGTCATACACATATAACAACAATATCACAAGCTCACCTTTAACAACCTTGTATTATATATTGGGATCAATATTACTCTTGGTGAAACCAAGACTTGTTAGGTATCCATCAATCCATGAATACCAAGCTCTAGGTTCCTGCTTGAGTCTACATAAATCCTTCTTCAATCTGCAGATATGAGACTCCTTCTTATGTACCTCAAATCCCTGAGGTTTCTCTATGTAAACTTCTTCCTCAATCACTCCATTAAGGAAAGTGCTTTGCACATCCATAAGATTCAATTTCCAACCCATAATAGAAGTAATAGAAATGATAGTTCTAATAGAAGTTTGTTTGGCAACTAGACCAAATTTCTCTTCATACTCCTCTCCTTCTTCTGGGATAACTTTCTTGACACAAGTCTCGATTTATACTTCTTTATGCTCCCATCTTCCACATGCTTGATCTTGTGGATCCACTTAGAAGTCACCATTGACTTCTTTGCAAGTCTTGGTACAATTTTCCACACAACATTCTTCATGATGGACCGATATTCCTCCTCTTATAATGTGTTATCATGGATATCAAAGGTGTTTTTATTGGATGACAAAGTTCATTGATCATTCACTTAGTTGATTTCAAAGGTGATTAAAGGGATACTATTACTAGATATTGTAGATGATGATAGAATTATTGTGATGATGCCATTATCATGCTCTTGTTTTGGTTGGTAATGTCAAAGGAAGTGTCAATATATGGAAAGATCAGGTGGTCAAAATCAGGTTGGTTAACACGTCAAATAGGTGTTTGTGGAGCAACATATTCAAATTAGTTTTTAGAACAAAATATTTATAAAAAAAAAGATGATATTGGGAACTACTTAGATATATAGGCCTTGAATAGATCTTTCCAACAGTATATTAAAGTCTCAAAAAGACGTCCAAAGTCGAAAGATATGGACTATCAAAGTTAGCGGGAAAAAAGTAAAATTTAGTGTTGTGTAGGGCTAAATTAGTGTTAAGGTTAGCACATGGTTAACACACTCCAAATTAGTGGTTCCATCAAAACTAGCAATGCAGTTGGTGGTTGGTGGCCAAAGTTGGCACCCTAATGTCAGAAAAATGGAAGGCATGTTCATGGGTGGATTATGTACCATCCATCCCCTCTGATACATTGTACGATATGCAGGGCACCATGCCCTCTAATGAAGCGAGCAAGGGGCGGTATGCATTGGGAAATTTTGACCAAACTATTAATCACAAGATCAATAATCCTAGTGAATTACAAACCCCTCTAGTTTAAAACAACTATGGGTGGGGAGCGCGTGAAACCACAAGCATTTTTTCTCCTATGTCCATAGTGAACAGTGACCTATGACAAGGTGTTAGCATAGATGAAAAGGTGGCACCCGTGGAAGGTGACATAGGTGATGCCGACATGGAATGCTGACATATCAAGGATTACTTCATCACTGCTAATGTGGAAGTCTAGATTGAGGACATGTGGCATGTGTTTTTAGATTTTAGGTCGCCATGTGGGCCAAAATCAGGTGACATGTGGACCACTCTTTGGAGGCCACATGGCACGAATGACATAGGCTTGATCTCAGCTTCAAATTGGCTAGTTGGTAGGATGGAATCTTTGGTGGTCAAACCTTTGGGCGATCTACGGTAGGAACATAAAATGGTGGCAATCCATATACATATGTGGATCTTATCAAGCCACTAAAATTTTATAATCTAATATTTGAAGGTTTAGAGACTTGTCAAGAGAATGATGAACTCTAGTCATTGTTGATGGTTATGGTAGGATCTTAAGATCATGAAAGGATCCATAATCTAGATCATGTTAGTGTTTTTCCACAGGATTCTTTTTAGAGCGCTAGTTCATTGAATGAATGTTAATCTTTTAAAGGTTTCTAGGGCTTCAAATTTAATCACTTTATATATCAAGAGATAATTGCAACTTGGCTAGAAGAATCCTTTCTGGAAAATTCTTCTACTGGGAAGTGGGACCTTCTCTCTATTATACATGTTATAAAGGTAAATATTTCTACTTTTTCACATTGCTTTATAATGGTACTCATCACTGACATATATGTGTTTGCAGGTCAGTGGAAACTTGAATGGATCCAATATAAGTTTGAATTCACATGATCTTGATCTCCTTTTGAGTTTAGATTAGTTTTAAGACTAGTTTTAGTTTTCGTTGCTTATTATAAAGGTTATGCATGTTAATTTCCTTTTGCAACTAGTTCATTTCTTGCATTTTTTTTCTTTCGATGTAGTTTAAATTTGTTCTTACATACAGTTATTTCATTTGCATTACTCATTTTCTTTTCTATTTAGCTTTGTTTCCATGCATGAATTTTCTTTTCATTGCATTTGGTTTTTATTTATGTTCCATTGCATTTCTCATTTACTTTTTTGTTTCACTTTGTTTCCTTACATTGTTTCTTCCTTTTCATGCTTGTACATAAATAAGAACGCAAAGAGATTCCTTATCTACCTTGTCTAATTGATAAAATATTAATAAATGGTTATGTGTGATTATGGTGGTCACCCGAAGAGGAAATCATTATAGACCACAGTGTTTAACTATGTCCCAAACAATTTGTTTTTAGCGAATCTAACCTATTCACATGAAAATACAAGTCAATACTCATGGGGAGCTCTGATAAGTCATACTACCTATATCTATAACCAAAACTCTATTTCTAGTCTAGTCCTAAATATTTGATTTTGTGTGTTTTAAGTTTTCACTTGTGAGTTGGACATGTGATATAGAAATATGGCAAGAGGGAAAACGTAAGTTAGAAAATATTTATTTTATGTAAAACAAGGAACAAATTCTCTGCTCATAGAGTAAGTTTCTATCCCTTTTCCAACTTGGTGAAAAATGCCCTAATAAAATAATGTTAAATCATCTGTAAAGAAAAAATCAAATGAAAGGGTAAAGGCATGAGAAAGGTTTCCTGCACAAAGAGGTGATGCAAGTAAATTTGTTGGGGCTATGGATGCTCAATGGAATCAGACCAATGATTATGATTTCTTGAGTGACTATGTAAAGTCTATGGACACTCACTAATAATGGAGCATCATTAGAAATTGGTTTTAATTTCTGAACATTATAAACCCCTTGTCATGTTATCTTTGTCATCATCAAAGACTTATGCATGTGAACTGTTAGTTTAGTGTGTAAATATTGACATGACCTTACTATGAAATAGACAAATGGGACATACGTAAATGGTTAAGTAGCTCAAACTGGTACCCACAATGTCAATTCAATGCTTCCTTGCATTAATATTAGGACTCTATATTTTAAAAGAACAAAGTCAGAGATTTCAGATTGTACTAGTGGTTCACCAAAGGTTGTAGTGGCCACAACAACCCTAAAAATTTTCACATTTTACATTTAAATTTTTGGGTCCCCCTTTCTCTTTCAAGTTTTCATGGATGTTACCATTGTATTACTCAAGCAAACTCTTTGAAATTCCCTAATCGCCACTATATGCCATTCACATTGAATGAACCATGGTCATGATAGGTTCTTCTATCTATCCAATTTTTATGCATTATCTATTGATTCTTCATTCTTTTATTGTCAGACCTATATAAAATTTGAAAATTATATCAATCATCGGAAATCAATTTAAATTCAAGTACTTTAATTTAGAAATCCAGTGAAAAAATATAACACATATTCAACTTATTCATATTCATGTATTTACATGTTCATGGTTTGAGTGAGGTTGCAATCAAAATAGAGGTTTCATAATTATTAAGTGTTTTTCTAAAGGAAAATTTGATGTTGTGGGATCAACAAGAATTTCAGTAAATCATCATTATTGGGTGTGGAGCTTGCTTATCTTCTTTATTTAGAGGTAATTCTGCATTGGACCCTAGTTTGTAATGGGAAACAACGCTGCACATTTTTTCGCTACCACAGGGGTAACAAAGATTTTTAGAACCCCTCCCTACCGGTGGGGGTTCGGGGGCAGCGCCCCCAAAGCTAAAAAAATATGTAAAATTGCCTTGTAAAATGTTGTAATTTCGTAGTCAATATAAGTCGTTCATTAGGCGAATGATCTAACGGTAGAAGTTATGTTTAATTTAGGGTTTTTTTCCTTAGAAGGCAACCCATCTCTATATATGAGGGAATTATATTGCAGCTAGATATGTGTGTATTCTGAGCGAGAAAGAGAGAGGAGGTTGTGTGAGAGAAAAGAGGGAATTACAACAAATCTGTTGTAGGTTGTATCTCTTCATTTTATTGGATAATATAAAGGAAGGACAGGTTATTTCTTCATGGACGTAGACCAAATTGGGTGAGCCACATATATCTGCATCTCTCTTGTTTTATGTGTTTTCTGTGTTTATGTTTCTGCAGTATTTTATGTGTTTCATTGCTCTATAATATATAATTTTATAACAATAATCTCTAGATGCAAATGTAGGGTCAATAAACCACGGGTCAAAATCAAATCATGATTTAGATTTTTCTCGGAAGGATAATTTGATGAAACATTGACCAACTTTAGCCAATGCAGCCTAATTCTAACATGAAAGAAAACTCAGATCACATATTCTAATAAACAAATGTGTTCATCACATCATGGCCACTCACTACAATCTCTAGATTATCTAAACTATCAAAGCTAGAATCATGGCATGACGAGAGTGGATATGACTTGAAAACCCCATTACTTTCCACACAAAAAAAAAAAAAATCACCTAAAGTAAAGAAGGAATCAATATTTCCTAATGACTCAAACTTGGATGACTCTAAGACATCCCAATAAAGGACAAAATATGAAAAAAATTGCATGCCTCTATGCCATCATTTGACAAAGGAATTTGATACAATTTCCAACCAAAGTTTTGCATTGATTGAACAAGCACATGCTCAAGTGAAACTTTTCAAGGATGTGTAACTCGAGGGATTCTTATTCATGGGTTGCTTCACATCTTAAATGTAACATTCCAAGTCAAGTTCATATTTTGTTTTCTCATCCCTTGCTAGATATGAGTGACTATTTCCATGAGTGCTTTGAGACACTTAGGGTTGAGCTTACAAGTAAATCTGCAACAATCACTATTGCATCTCTTGGTTTTATATAATCTTAATTAACATCCAAATAATGTTCAGGAAATCTACCATGGTGTTTCCCCATGGCAAGAATAAAGGATGGTGCATGAGAAATTGTTGAAGGTGCATTGAAGAAGGAACAAGATTTGATAACTCCTTAGTGGTATTCGTCCTTGCTATGGTTTAGGATATTATGCTCTAAAATTTTGGAATGGATGCCTAAAGTATCCATCTTTGGAAAAGCCCCTAAAAGAGTAGTTGAGATTGCTTGCAATGTTGTTTTGGGGAAATTTAACAAACATAATCTTTAAAACATTGAAACTTTCCTAGGCATTAATATCATGAAAAAATCAAATCCTTGAGAATAATTAGCTTGTGTGATGGATAGGTTTGGAATCAATTTTTTATATTCATGTTTCAGTGATGTTTGTTTTGCTACTATAATTTTCATGATGAATAATATGGTAGAGACCAAGGGCCACTCCTTGGAAGAGATTGAGAATAAATTGCGTGTTGTTGATGATCCTAATCTCTATAGGCATTTTTATCATATGTCTCTAAATTCAAAAATAACTGTGAATTAATGGAGAACAGTTTTAAGGTGTACATATATAGAGAGGGACAAAGGCCATACTTTCACACAACAACATTGCTTTGGAACAACATGGGAATAAGCTGAAAGCAACTAATGAAGTGGTTGAATTTAAATATTTTGGCTACTTTTTTCCACTCCCTCTAGTAATATCATCAATGATATGGGCTATATTTGTGGGTAGAAAAACTATGTTATCCACAATCAATGATATGGGGTATATTTTTGGGTAGAAAAACTATGTTAACCACAACAATTTTGTTGTTGATTTTATCTAGTATGTTAAAGGAAACTTCTTATTTTCCTATGTATGGATTGGTTAGACTTTTTGTGGGTAAGCAAACATTAATGAGGAGTTGCAACAAGGATTATCTCTATGTTTGTTTCTTTGGAAATTCTACAGATGGAAGCTAATAAATTTTCTCCGAAGGAAAAGGGAAAACGTATATTGATGAATTGAAAAAAATCAAAAAGTGACAAAGTTTTTGAAAGTGTTGCAAGGATGGAAAGAGTTTTTCACAAGTGGCATTCTTCTCATGTATATACATGCAATTAGTGTTTTCCTCTAAAAGTTTCATAAAGTAGTCAAGCTCTTGGGGCTTACTAAGGAGCTAAGTTATCGAGACATGGTATCCTTTAATATCATGTATTGCATCAACTTTTTCCTTGTCCCATGGGAAAAAGATCTTAAAGAAATAGTAAAGAGTGTATAGAGAAGCTATCTAAGAATTCTTATTGGTTTCTAGTTTTTTTTATGTGGACATTCTAGTGAAGGCAGAGGAAGAATAATATTTGAAATTATGAGAGCCCCATATGGTCTCAAATCCTATGAACAAGTATGTGGGGATTTTAGCACTTGATCCTTTTGGCACTTAGAGAGCTACTAGCACTTAGATAGTTTTCAGCACTCTTAAAGATTGGAATTTAAAGTTTTAGTTATAGTGAGGTAGCATACTTATTTTGGGGATGGTATGAGAAGCCCACCTTCCATTGTTGTATTTTTATGAGCTTGTGGTACATGTAATTGATATTACAACATTATAAATGAAAAACTCTTTACTCTTGGAAATATTCTTGTGCACTTTCATGATGGTTGTAATGGCTATTTGATACTTTATTATATAATCATGTTTTTCTTTCACATGAGTTGTATTTTTTCTTGAACTAATTCATGGCTTATGACTCATATTTGTTAAAAACCAGGACAATATTGAGAGGGAGGGTGAATCAATATTGTGAGAATTTTAAAAATTTCTTTCACAAAGTAAAGAATACTAAAACACCAACAATCTATTTAAAAATAATTCAAGTAAAAATGAATACAAGAATAACACATTAAACATCCCCAAGGGTTAGCTCAACTGGTCAAATCAGTGCCTCATCGATCGGGAGGTCACAAAGTCCATTATCCCCGAAGCCCTTGGGGTTAGGCCTAGTTATTGGCCGCGGGCCTTAATTCCCTTCGGGGTCGATCAACCCAGATTTTTTCGTGGACGTAGCGGCCACCTAATGACCAGGGTGTCCATGAACCACACAAAAAAAATAAAATAAAATAACACATTAAACACATAGATTCTTCAATGGTTTCTTCAATTTATTTTACAAAGGTAAGTTTCAACTTGCTTTTACACTGTTCTCTAGCTCCTACCAAAAGAAAGCTACTACATCCTAATCTACCAAATACAACTAAAAGGATCTACTACCCCTAGTTTATCAGGTACCACTGATAGGAACTACTATCCTGATTTACAACTGCTATTGAAAGGAGCTTCAACCCCTGTTTTTTTACTCACAAATACTCGAAGGAATTGTAACCCCTGATTTGCAAGCTATCGCTTGCTTGACTTTCTTGATTCATATTTCATTCCATTTTCATTCTCAAATCATGAAGGTCACTCTCTTTGATAAAACAAATAAATCTCTCCTCAATCACACACCCTAATCACCACAAAATCACCTTCAACAATCAATGATCACTATTCAATTCACCACACACACCAACAACAACAACAACCTTCTTGCTAATTCAATTTTTCTTATAAAGAATTGAGTTGATATTTTGAGATTTAGAACTATAGTTAAGTCCAACTCTTCACCATGCATGAATTCTTAATTTTTTTTATATACTACTTCTATTAAGTCTTCTTGATGTGTTCATGAAGTATTTATACTTTAGTTTGTTTTTCCTGAGGTGAGAAATTGAGTTTAACTAGTAATTTCCTCAATTCTGGAATTTTTATAGGGTTTAGTTGAGCGAACTACTAGATTTGGCTGAAACTGCCAAATACAGCTCCAACTCTGTCCATGCCGCCAAATAGTTTCCAACTCATTCATGCATGTTTCAAGAATTTTAGTGCTCTTCTAGTTATGGTGGAATTTGCCAAATATGGAAAAAAATGCCAAATAGTTGTTGACTCATTCATGTTAGGCCTACATCCACAAAGCCTTTGCATATAACCAAGTGTTGGAGCTTGCCTTTAGCCCTTGGCCTTATTCTCTCAAAAATAAATCTTGGAGCTATGGGGGATGTTGCAAGGGTCAATCATCTAGGATTATGTGATCAATGGGCACTCCCACTTGATGACTTGCACCAACTCTAATTGGTTTACCACTTGCCAACCTATATGCGACCTCATCCTTGTTCCTTATCACCCCAATGATAAATCTTGCATCTTGTTTGGTAAATGTCAAGGCTAACTCATTAGGGTGATGTGTCCCTATGGGACCAACACTTCTTTTACCCACAAACATACCGGGATTTTGTCTTCTACTTACACACATCTACCACAAGTCACTCACTGATAGGTGCCATGTGTCACCTATTTTTGGTCCACTCGGCCACCCAAAAATACCAAATTTTCATGCCATGTGTCACATCCCATTTGGTGCCACATATCTACTTATTTTAGATGACGATTTCATCATGCCACTATGTCTCCACCTTTGTCTCTCAAATAATCAAATAGTGCCATGTGTCCTCTTCTGATAGGTCCACATCATTTGTCAAAGCCATGTCATAGTGCCAAGTAATCAATGAATACCCCATCATGTGTTGGAAATGTGTTCAACCCTATGTAATTCCATCACCTAAAATGATCATGATTATCAATTTAAATAATCCTCCATCGTTGGATCCCTTCAAGTACAAGAGAGTGCATTAACACTTATGCTTGCAAACACCCGATAGTCTTTGATATTTATGTCCTCAACTGATCGAGAACTCTGGTTAATTTCAATGAACATTGTTTTACCTCGGCCTCTGCCTAGAAACTCCACTATTTTTGGCCAAACACCAATCCTATCACCAACTTTGGAGATAGATAACCCCAACAACAAATTTGGATCTACACCTTGACTTTTTTCCCTACAACTTTGATTGGCCATATCTTCCACTCTTGAGGTCATTTTCTGACTTTGATATGTCTCTGGAAATCTCTCTCCAAGATCTATCCATATATTTCATTTCCATGAAGATCTGAGCTAATTGTCTAAGGAAAAAAATAGAATAGAAGCACTTGCTCATATATCTGCTTGCAACCACCTGAGTTGTTTCACTCCTTTGACATCAATGCCAACATATTTTCAACATTCACCCGCTTTGGAATTGATGTCAACACCAAAAACATTGTTATCAATCACAAAAGTAATTGAATAACAAAAGAAATGGTTGGAACAAAAATTTTAACATGGAAACACTGGTATTGTGAGTATTTCTTCTTAAGTTCTATCAATACTTACCTTTATCTCCCCCTTTAAATAATTAAGTTTTCTCCTTATAATTAAGAATTTTTTGCCTTACTTCTCTCCCACTTTGAAATCAATAGCAAAGAAAACAATATGACCCCCCTGCAACCAATCTCCCCCTATCCTACTGATCATGTGGAACTACCAGCTCCCTTTTAATATGCTAAATTCTTGATAACTGCATTTCTCCCTTTTGGGGGAGATTTAGTGGAGGGAGGTAAGAGAAACTACTCCCAATATTCCTTAAGTAATCAAATTGATCTATTAGGAGATATTTGGTCAATATATCAGCTACTTGCTATTTTTTTAGGTACATACACCAATTTTACAATATGACTTGCAACTTTCTCTCACAAGAAATGGTACTTGATTGGAATATGCTTTGTATTGGAGTGAAAAACATGGTTCTTGGACATATTGATTGCACTTGTGTTAACACACATGATTTGTATTAGTTGATCATATATTAATTACAAATCTTGTAAATTCATCTTCATCCATAATAGTTGAGTGCAACAAGAAGTTGTTGGCATATATTTTGCTTTAGCAGTAGAGAGAGAAATTGAAGCTTGCTTCTTGTTCAACTATGAGACAAGATATCCACCAAGAAAGAAAACACCACCACTATTTCTTTTATGGTCATCTGCATCACCTTCCAAATCAATATCAACAAAAGTAATTAGTGAAAAATCTTTGCCTCTAGGGTACCAAAGACTGTAGTCCATTTTGGCTCTTAGATATCTAAGAATTATTTTGGCTACTAGAATATGACTATGTTTGGGGGTTTCTTGAAGTCTTCCAACGATACCAAATACTTATGTAATGTCTGGTCTAGAGTATATCAATTATAATAGGATGCCAATAATGAATCTATATAATATATATTATATAATATATATATATATATATAATATATATATATATATATATATATAATATATATCTAATATATATATATATATATATATATATAATAATATATATATAATATATAATATATATATATATATATATATATATATATATCCTAATCCACCTATAGTGATTCATTAGTCTTGTTGAGTTTGCAACCTGTAACCATTGGAGTGCTTACCAAAGAATGTTTCTCCATGTCAAATTTCTTCAAAACTTCCTTGAGACACTTTCTTTATGAGATAAAAATTGCTTTTGAAGGTTATGAAATATATAAACCGAAGAAATAAGAAAGTTCTCCAAGCATAGACATCTCAAATTCTACTTTCATATCATCTGCAAAATGACAAGTTATATGATCTGTATCACTTGCAAAAATAATATCATCAACATAAAGAAACACTACTAACAATTTTCAATCATTGGTTTTCACATACAAATGACTATCAGTTGCCCCTCTTTTAAAACCACACTTTAGAAAATAATTATCCAACCTAGAATGCCAAGCCCTTAGGGCTTTCTTAAGACCATACAAGGCCTTTTTCAACTTGCAAACATAATCAGGCTTATCTGACATTTGAAAACCATCAGGCTGCTCAATGTAGGCTTCTTCTTGCAATTATCCATTTTAAAAGGTAGATTTGACATCCATATGATATACCTTAAATTTCTTGAAACTAGCAAAAGCCAAGAACATGCAAATTGCTTCTAATCATGCGATAAGAGAAAAAATTTCATGAAAATCCAAACCTTCAATTTGCGCACAGCCTTTGAAAACTAACATTGATTTGTTTATGACAACTTCACCATTTTCATTCAATTTGTTCCTCAAGGCTCACTTTGTTCCAATAACATTCTTATTTGTTTATCTTGGAACAAGCTCCCATGTATGATTTTTCTCGTTCTAATCAAGATCTTCATTCATGGCCTTTATCCAATTTTCATCTTTACTAGCCCAAGAAAATCCTTTGGCTCCATCATAGATAACATAGCTACATGCACTTGGGTAGAGGGATTTAATAACCTTATTTTTTTCTGACAATTGTTGGGTTGTGTTATATTCTTTCCACGACTAGCCCACGTAGTTAACCGGGGGGTTAGAAGAGGGGCGGAGCCCCCCCTTCATTGCGCCGATTATGTAGCAGGGAGAGTCACAGGGAGTTTGAGGGTTGTAGGTATCCCCACTCTATGGGGTCCGGGGCAACACCCTAGAAAATTTTGTTTTTGGACCCTATATTAGGTTGGGGGGACCTACCTATGGTTTTGTGCATGATTTTTTGCACATGGTTGTGGACGTGATGGTTTTTGGTCCATGGCATTAGATGCTTCAGCATGTATAAATATGTATTGTAACATTGAAAGGAATATAATGAAAAATCAAGCTGGATGTCCCGGTTTTGGGATCCAGGGGAAAATATTTGTGTATATGTGTCTTATGTGTTATGCTCTCACATTGTTTATTTTCTATGTTTTAGAATTCGTATGCAAGTAATTTATGTATGGGTTTAAACCTACATTTGGTATCAAAGTTGTTTTGGCTTCAAGGGGACACCTTTGTTACTAAGGGGTTTCGCTTAGGCCTATGGTAAACCCTATTCAGTGGGAGATTTGTGGGATCGATCCTGGTAATGAAAGAAGATGGCGAGCAGTGGAAAGATAGAGATCAAGAAATTTAATGGTTAGAGTTTTGAGTTGTGGAAACTCAAGATGGAAGATCTGCTGGTGGATAAAGATTAATGGATCATGGTAGATCCAGGTACTAAACCAACGGGAGTGGCTGATGAAGAATGGAAGAAGTTGGAATGGAAGGAAAAGAGCACAATAAGATTGTGTGTCTTAGATTCAATATTGTTGAATGTATCAGGGGAAGCTATGGTGAAGGCTTTGTGGGACAAGTTAGGGACTTTGTACCAATCTAAGTCTCTGGTGAATAAACTATTCCTATGGAAAAAGTTGTATAACCTGAAGATGAAACACGGAGACTCAGTGACAGAGCATCTGAATGCATTTAATAATGTGGTAAGTCAGTTATCGTCTGTTGATATCAAAATTTCAGTTGAAGATAAGTGCATTAGTTTGTTGTATTCTCTACCAGATTTGTGGGATAGTTTGGTTATTGCAATAGGTAGCAATGAAACTACCTTGCAGATTGATGAAATAGTCTCATCCTTGCTGACGAAGGAGATGAGACGGAAAAATATGGAGATCCAGAATGGTGATGCCTTGTTTATATGAGGACTGTCCTAGAACAGAAACAAAAATAAGTCATCGAGTGGGATATCTAAATCTAGAGGGAATCTAAATCTTCAGGAAAACCTATAAAGGTGGTGTGCTAGAAATGAGGAAAGGAATGGCACTACAAAAGGGACTGTAAATATAAAGCTCCTGAAAAAGGAAAGGGATCTGATGATGCTCCTTCTGTAGAGGTGAAAACCACCTCAGATGAAGGTGGGGATGTGTACTTGGCTTCTTCAAGTACACATGTAGATCATGAGGCATGGTTGATTGATTCAGGTGCATCCTTTCACTTCACTCCCCATAGAGAGTGGTTCTATGAGTATGAGAAATATGATGGTGGTGATGTCTTCTTAGGGGATGATAGGAAGGCTAGAATCATAGGTCGCAGAAAAGTAAAGTTGTAGTTGCAAGGTGGAAGGGTTAGAACACTTCCAAGTGTTCTACATATTCCTGCATTGGCCAGAAATCTGGTTTTTGTAAGTAAGTTGGATGATGCAGGTGTAAAAATATTGTTCGATAAGGATACCTGCAAGATGGTTCAGTGAGTTCAGATTGGAACTCTTTACAAGATGCAAGGTAGCACTGTTGTTGATGGGTGCAATAGTTCTGTGGTTCTTGAAAGTGGAGTAGAAAATATATTGGTCTCTGGAGAGAAGACCATGTTGTGGCATCAGAGGCTTGGATATATTGGAGAGAAGGGCCTTCGAATACTTCATGGTAAATGTACGGTAGAAGGTATGAGTAATAGATCTCTGTATTTTGATTTCTATGAAATTTGTGTATATGGGAAGCAGAATCGAGTGAGTTTCCCCTCTAGTGGTAGGAGGGAAAAACAAACATTAGAGCTTGTGCACAGTGATGTGTTTAGACCTGTGAAGGTTCCATCATTGGGTAAGTCTATGTACTATGTATCATTTATAGATGACTTCTCAAGGAATACATGGATATATTTCCTTAAGAAGAAATCTGAAGCCTTTGACAGGTTTAAAGAATTTAAGGCTCTGGTGGAAAACGAGACAAAGAAAAAGATAAAGGTGCTGAGGATAGATAACAATGGAGAGTTTTGCAGTGAAGAATTTGAAGAATTTTGTAAGGAGTGTGGTATATCAAGGCAGAAGACTACTCCATATACACCTTTGCAAAATGGAGCTGTTGAAAGAATGAACAAGATGTTGATGGAAAGGGAAAGAAGCATGCTCAGTGGTGCCGGGTTAGGACAAGAATTATGGGCAGAGGCGGTGGAGACAGCATGTTACCTGGTCAATAGATCACCTTCATCAGTGTTGGAGGATAAGACTCCACAAGAGGTATGGACTGGTAAGAA